>JABUQX010141807.1:25000-28305 GCA_015478945.1 Trachelipus rathkii
TAATAATATATATATATATATATATGTAATAACCCTTTGCTTAATATAAAATTATTTTTTGTTTTCAAAATGTGAGTAACAAATATTTTATTTTCGGTATTTTTATTTTTAATTTTTTAATTTTACCCAACTTGAGGTATTCAGAATGTATTTCTCTTCCCTTTTTGATTAATCTCAGTATTTTGAGATAGAAAACCTTTTACACTTTTCTTTTAGCTTCCAAAATCACTCATTACAATATATACCTTTACATATTTCTTTTTTATCAAAAAATCTATATACATATATATATATATATATATATATATATATATATATATAAATAATATAAAAACCAATATTGGAAACTCAATATAAGTATAAATATATGTTTATTATAATTATATATAATAATATGTATGTACTATATATATATATATATATATATATATATATAATAATAATAACTTAATATATATATATATATATATATATACAGCCATATGCTGCTCACGTATATGCTATGAAATATAGCTCTTTCAACCAGCAACAGCTTATGTATATGTATATGTATATACATAATAACTGCTGTATATATATATATAGCCATATATAATAGCCAACAATATATAACCAACAACTGTGTATGGTTGAACCCCTGACCCCCCCTGTCTACAACCTTGTATATATATATATGTAATATATATATATATGGCGGTTTCTGGGAGGCAGGAAGTACCCCTATATAATTACTGAGATGACCTCTTTTGATTACCGTTTATTTGATAATATATATATATATATAGCATATACTGCTATATATATATATATATATATATATATATATATATATATATAATATATATATATAATATACATATATATATATATATATATATATATATATATATGCAAATACAAAAAGGAAGAGTGTATAACTTTTATTTTGAAAAAATTGCTCGAATTAATTTCAGAGAGCATGTATGGAAAAGGGAAAAACTATGACGTCAGTCAAAATTTTGTTAATTAAAAGACAAGAGCCAATAAGAGCGGAGACCCATGTGCAAAGTTTTCCTTGATTAGGTGTCATTCTATTTTCAAAAGAATCGAGAGAGTTAGCTTGATAATATTGAGATACTCCATCAACAGATTCAACGCAAAGTTGCCAAATTTAAAACTCACATTTCAAATGCATAGAAGGCAGGCTGAGGGCGGAGCTACATTTAAAATTTACATATGTCTTAAAGTAATATATAATTTTTTCTGTGATATATATATATATATATATATATATATATATATATATATATAAATGTATATATATATATATATATATATATATATATATATAACCTCTTTCCAAATTGGTGGAGGCTTTGTTCAACTAATATTCTTCTATATATGTATATGAAATAATAATAATAATATGTATATATATATATAACTTTTAATAATATGTAATATATAATATGTAATAATAACCAATAACCAATAATAACCAATAATAATAATATAATAATAATAATAATAATAATATAATAATAATAATAATATGTAATAATATATTCTTCTTATATGTTTGTATAATATAATGTAACCAGCAATAATAATAATAACTTAATATATGTAATATAATAATAATAATAATATGTAATAATAACCAACCAACTATGCTATACATATAATATAATATGTATATGTATATAATAATAACTTAATAATACTCAATATGCTAGCTAACAATAGCTAACTATATCGTATACCTGTTTATATAGGTGCGATGATGTTGTGTGTCTGTTTACATGTGTATTGTTACGTGAGCGTGGGTGTGAGTACGTGTTTTTGTACCTTGTGTGTGTGAGAGAGAGTTTATATGATTTTTTTCAATTATATATATATATATATATATATATGCTATATATAATATATAAATAATAATATAATAACATATATATATATATATATATATATATATATATAACCAATATATATATATAATATATATAACCAATAATATAATATATCATATATAACTATTTATATTATATATATATATATATATCTTTCTTAACAACATATATGTTACTGTAACTAACCAATAATATGTATAATAACATATATATATATAACATATAAACAACATACATATATAGATCGTTATTTATGTCTTTATATAACGTTTGCTCTTTCTTCTTACCTTCTTTCTGCTATAGCATATATACTTCTATAGAGAGAGAAGAGAGAGAGAGAGAGAGAGAGAGAGAGAGAGAGCAAAATACTTCTATTGAGTTTCAAATAAATTCCCAACACATCTCTATCAATTAAAATCAGGGTCAAATTGATTAAACCGGATACGAGTATTCAATATGTGAAATCGTGTTTCACACACACATATTCACATAATTTAAATATTAAAGACAATCAGCAAATTAGGAGTACACACACAAGATATATGTGAGTTCTTTCACTCACATGTAGTCGTACATAGATGTAAAAGTCAGTTCAATTTAAAGTTCTCTCAATACGTGATTGCCAGTATTTGTTTCAAGACTTTTTAACACATAAAGAAATCCCGAGTTGGATTTTAATTAATAGGAGACTTTTTTGATGTATTTCAAAATAAAAGAAATGAAAAATAAAATAAAAGAAATGAAAGGAATAAAAGGAATAAAAGGAATAAAAGAAATAAATAGAAGAAAAGATAAAACGGTTTAATAAAGTACTATCGTAGACAAAAATAATGCACTATACTTGGGTCGAATTTTCCAACAGTGACTTGGGTCATATTTTTTTTCCAATAAACCACGCCCTCCTTTATCATAGTGTGTAAATGCTATATAGTATGTGAGAAAAGAGAAATATTTGGAGGTTTTGTTACAGACATGCACACACACACACACACACACACATATATATATATATATATATATATATATATATATATATAATAATAATAATAGCTATGTATATAATATAGCAATATGCTAATATGTATATATAATAACATATAATAATAATATATATATATAACATAATAATATATAAAATATAAATAATATAATATATAATAGCCAATAATAATAATAATAGCATATATATAATATACAATAATAATATATTTATACATATAATAATAATAACAACAATAATATATATATAATATCTCTTCCAATATGTATGCTATATAATAATAATATAATAATAATAGTAATAGTAATAGCCAGCAATAATAATAATAATAACAACAATAATATGCGCCATATGTATAATAATAGCTGTATAATATATGTATATATGGAAATAATATATATGTATATGCTATATAT
>JABUQX010141808.1:0-2500 GCA_015478945.1 Trachelipus rathkii
TATATATATATATATATATATATATATATATATATATATATATATATATATATATATATATATGCCTTGATGGGGAAAGGCATAAGTTCACATTAAATCCGCCAAAGCCGGGGAGTAATGCCTGACCTTACCCAAATCAAAGGATGTCCTGTACCGATACACAGCATTGAAAGTGTGTAAACCAAAGGAAATTATGAAAGATAGAAGACGAAAGAGTCTTGCAAACTTTACTACTAGTGGAGCATTTGTTAGAATGAGCATAGTGGTTAAGTATGGTGGTATTGAAATGAACTTTGATAGGATGAGATCTCAAGACCTTGCCATGACTTCCGTCGCTCTACCGTTTGAGTCACGGTAGTGGAGCCTTTGTAAGAATGGGAGCATAGTGGTTAAGTGTGATGGTATTGAAATGAACTTTGAAAGGATGAGACTTTAAAACGACATGTCACTCTAACTGTCCTCAAAATAGGATGTATGAAACCAGAAAGATTATAAGAGTACTGTCCGTAGTGAAAGAGAAAATGTAATTGGCAATGTAGCACTTCGATAGAAGAAAGTCAGTGAAATCTTTAAGTGCATGAAAGTATATAAGTGGAAAAGCCGTATGCTACACCCATTCAACAAGGGTTGTTTGCATTAGTGGTGTTACTCCTGATATGTGATGCATACCCTATGCAAGGGTAAAATATACAAACATAAAGGGCAAGCCATTGGGGTGGTGTGAAGAATTATAAAGACTTCTCAGAATACATATCATTCAAAAAACCTGTTTTGTTAAATTGATAAGGTGATCTTTGCAAGAAAGATCACGAGTAAATGAAACAATATAATAAAAATATAATATTATAATATAGAATATAAATATAATATAAATATAAAGAACAGAGGAACAGAGGAAAGTTTGAGTAAAGCTTTTAGAATGAAATATTGTAGTTGTATGGTAGATTGTGGCTTGTGATTTGTGAATAATTGGAAATGTCCATATTTTCTTTGTTCCAACTAGATATACTTACGCTTCTTCTAGAACAATTTTGCGAATGTTTTTCCTGTTTAAAGAGACTCCCAGCTCCACACAGTCTTTTAATTCTTCGTCTCCTTGCCAAAAAAAGAATAAAAAAATGTGACTATCTTTAACAACCTTTACAATCAAAGATCAGAAGTCAATTTTTCAAAGGACACACCCATATCATTAGCTATTGGTGACTGCTTGTGGCTCAGTTGGAAGCATTTCAAAATTAATAAACCTATTGAAGCTCTGCGGGAAATATTTGCACAGCAAAAATTGACATATAACGCTCAAAAGTACAATGAACACTACTACCTTCAATTGATGACATTAGCGAACAAAGGTAATTTAACGTAATTTTTAGGCTTAAATTCACAATTTTCGAACGGAGTCATTTGCTGCGGAGAGAGAGAGAGAGAGAGAGAGAGAGAGAGAGAGAGAGAGAGAGAGAGAGAGAGAGAGAGAGAGAGAGAGAGAGAGAGAGAGAGATCTTTTCGCAGGCTATGCTAGCAATCTGATATATGGACAGAAGATTTAAGGCTTTTCTAAATCTTCCTGTCAAAAATAAATTCGTAGACTTTGTAATGCACAGAGGTTAAAATAGAAGGCTACAAAAGCGTTGAGAGAGGTTCACCTTTTTCAGCACAGGTTTCTGAATGAAAGCAAACTTTTGGCAGGAAACAGTTTACGAAACAGGGCTGGGGAGTCTTTAAATTTTTAATCCTGGTCTGACTCCTGTTCCGACTCCGGTTTCATCATTTTAAAATTGTTCGACTCAGGCTCCGGCTCCGACTCTTAGTTATAATTTCATCTTCATTTACATATATAATTAATTTTCTAAGCTATAAAATTTTTATGGTGTAATAAAAAAGATGGTAGTTAGTGACTGCTTTATTTCGACTTGCAATTTAAAGTTAGAAAAATTTAAAAAAAAAAATAAAATAAAATATAATTTACTTTCTTCCTAACTTTTAAAATAATTCCGCTTTGAATTATATGAACATATGTAATACAATTCTATTCAAACCAGTTGTTTCTAAAAATAAAAACTGCTTAAAAAATATCCTCCTTTAACGATGCCCTTAACCTCGATTTTATATTTAAATCCGAAAATAAACGCTCAGCACTCACCTGAGCGAGAGTAAAAGTTGTAACTGTGTAAGCAGTATATTCCAAATTTTAAAATAATAAAGAACTGTCTCCGTAACTGTCATCATTGATTTCCGGTTTATTTCCGTTAATATCTAATGCCTTTTGAAATTCTACGTTGTATTTATTTCAGGGGATTTTTGGGTTGAAGGTCTTTTAACGGCCGATTGTCATTTTTCAATCGCTTCTCTGCTTGCTCAAATTGTTCCCATTGTCTATCGTTATTGAGTTCTTCATATTTAGCTGATAAGATACCATTAGAAAGAATTACTGAAACTAATGAACTATCTGACTTCGACCCAGATTCCTGTTAGATAATGTTATTCATTTTAAGTCTTAGTTCAC
>JABUQX010141808.1:7500-10830 GCA_015478945.1 Trachelipus rathkii
CATTTTCTTACATTTCTCTTGCCGATACAGTCTTCTCACTCATTTTACATGCTCTTTTAATTTGTAGATAGAACTGTGTTGTTATTCTATCTATGCTTTTTAATGTTGACATGTACATATAAATTCTAGATTTTGTGCTCAGTCAGTTCTCAATCCTTTATTAAGTGTTTAAGGTTCAAAGTAGCATTGAAATAATCACTCCTGACGCCACTCTATAATTCAACACCGCCTCAGTGTAAAAAGTTATAGTTCAATTTCATCTGATCATGGATATTAGAAGATTCCTTGGTACGTACGTTTTACTTTAAATATTATAATAAAATTTTGTGTATTTACTTCTTAAAAGTAGGAGGTTAACTTCATTTTAAAAAAAAAAACTATTTTTCATTACAACATAGAAATTAGTGGTTTTCAACATAGCTTGCTATACTTTTAATTTTTTATATTTTCTTCTTTCTTCCTTTGAATGTTAAATAAAAATCTCAATCTATTGACCATATGTAGCAGAGATTTACAGTAGTAGAACCATATTTTTATATATATATATATATATATATATATATATATATATATATATATATATATATATATATATATATATATATATATATATATATATATATATATATATATATATATATATATATATCATATATTGTTCCACCGGTAAATTTGGAAAGGAAGAACTCAGATAAAAATAGAAATGGTAGCGGTGAAAACGAAGAAGATTACCAATAAGTCAACTAAGACTACACAAGGCAATCCCTCATACTTCGCATATTTCGCATGATGAAGAACACACACCCGGCCCAGAACCTCAACGAGTCAAGATATGGGTACAGATTTCGGAGCTTCAGTAGATGACAGTCACGAAAATGACATTGGTAGATACGTTGGACATTCATGTATGATTTCGACTGAGAAAAAGAATCAGTTACTGAAAGAGTGTTGGATTCCACCTAAAACCTATAATTTTTTAGGAAGATGGTACCCACTTAAAGAGGAATCAAATATGAATGGTTGGAGACATATTCACATTGGCTGACATATTCCAGGCCCCTAAAGGGAGCATGCAAGTTTTGTAATTTATTTCCACCAAATTAAAAAGTTCAATCAGAGAGATCCTAGGCTCTTTAATAATAAGACTTTTCACTAAATATAAAGATGTTCGTCATGCGGTTTGTAAGGGACACACAAACACAGAGTGGCATAAAACTGCTGTTGAAGCTGCAAGATTGTTCTTACAGGACGTGCCGGTAGACATCCAAATTAACCAGCATTCTAAGAAAATCATAGAAGAAAAAAAAATATTATCCTCAATAATTTCATGTGTGACATTTTCTGGTACGCGCGATTTACCGCTTCGGGGTAAGCATCATGATGAGGGAGTGTTGCAAGATTTGTGCCGCTTACGAATAGATGCCGGAGATCAGTCATTAAAAAACCATTTTGAAAAGGGGAAGAAAAATGCCACATACCAGTCAGTTCAGATTCAGAATGAGATCATTTCTCTATGTGGAACTACTATAAAGGAAAACACCATTAATAAGGTACAGGAAGCGTGCACTTATAGCTTACTAGATGAAACCGCTGATATTTCTGAAAAGAACAATTATCCATATGGTTGCGCTATTTCGACAAAGTCAAGTCAAAGAGGAATTTATAGACTTTGTAGAACTAAAGGCGCTTGACGCAAAAACCATTGCGAAAGCCATTGACGATTTTGTCACGACCGGGGAACTGGATCCGAGAAATGCGTGGGCTTGGGTTTCGATGGCTGTTCTACGATGTCTGGCAAAGAAGGTGTCCAAGCAATATTGCGGAAAAAGTATAAAAAAGCATTGTTTTTTCATTGCTCTTCACACAAACAAAATCTAGTAGTAAATGATTTGAGCACAATACCAGAAATCCGCAATACTGTGGAACTATAAAGGACATTATTACGTTTTTTCGCGAGTCGGTCTTGAGAAGAAAATTAATGCCAAACATCCCAAGCCTATGCCAGACCAGATGGTCTGAACAACACAAGTGCATCAGAGTGTTTAAGGAGCACTTTGTACGAATGATGCAAGCATTAGAAATCCTTTCTATTCAAGGAAATAAAGCCACAAGAAAAACGCTTTTCAGTTGCATTCAGCGGCATGTAAGTCGTCATTCATCATGGCTATGATATTGATCGCGAAGGCAATCCAAGACCTTGAATATCGTCAAAAACCTCGCAACACATTTAAAATATTGTGGAAATGGTTAGGAGCCCATGGGAAAGATGAAGAAAAATCACCGATGAAGTGTTAAAAGAAGCTAATCAAATCGCCGAGCAACTGGGACTTGATCTGAATATACCACGGATTTTTGGTAGGCAGCAGCAACAAATCCCACGGAGTTCTGGAGAAGATCCTTAATAACTCCGTATCTGGATTCTATAACGTCTTCTTTGGAATTACGGTTTTCTTCTGAAACCTGCTTATGCATTGACATATCTACATCTTTTCCACATGCTACTCTCACAACAATCGATGAGTTAAAGGAAAAGACAGCTTTATTTTATAGTTTTTACCACTTAGAAGGCATAGAAGAAGAGCTAAAACTTTGGAACAAAATTTGAAAAGACAAGAAACTGAGTAGTGAAGAACTAAAAGATCTTGTTGTCTCCCAAGTCTTAAGGAGACTGAACCTTTCTTTCCGTCGACGAAAAAGGCTTTGATGATACTACTCGCCCAGCCATGCACCACCAGTACAGTAGAACGCTCTTTCAGTACTCTGCGAAGGATCAAGATTTGGCTGCGAAGTACTATGGAAGACGAGAGGTTAAACGGACTGGCTATGATGAGTGTACACAGAAAATTTGTGTTTGACAATTATGATTATTTTATTCAAACAGTAGTTGATAAATTTGCGTTGAACCCAAGGAAATTACTTTTTTAGTAATAAATTTTTCGACTCCTCTATATTGTGAATTTTCCATCATTGCATATTGTATTTGATATTCTGTTGTTTTAATAATTTTTTTAAAAATATTAATCATTTAATTATCCATACAAATGTTTCTAGTTTTATGTCTTCTTTCTTTTATATATATATATATATATATATATATATATATATATATATATATATATACTATATATATATATATATATATATATATATATATATATATATATATATATATATATATATATATATATATATATATATATATAATTTTTAGAAAACTACTTAATGGAAGCTGGCGACGCCCATGTATATATATATATGTATATAATAATAATATTCAACTCTTATACTATATATATATATATATATATATATATATACTATAATATATAT
>JABUQX010141809.1:0-5000 GCA_015478945.1 Trachelipus rathkii
ATAGTATATATATATATGGTATATATATATAGGTATATATATATATATACTATATGTATATGAGGTATATATGAGTATATTAAGGTTATTAAGAGCATATAGTATATATATATATATATATTATAGCATATATATTTATATGTATATATAAATATATATGTATATATATATATATTATAAAGAAAGAGTATATATATATATATATATATATATATATATATATATATATATTATATATATATATATATATATATATATATATATATATAAGAATGGATATTCGAGACAGTCGGAACATATGAAGACTTCCTTTCTTCGCATAGTTCTAGGGTGCCAGGGCTAGCAACCCTATCTTTTACTTTTTGCTTGCAGAACTCCTGACCAGTACATTGGAATTTTAAGCGCCTAGGAAACACAATCTTCTGAGAACTCTGGTAGAGCTGAAAGTTTCGAGGCCAATGGAAGAAGATGCTAGTTTCATAAGGATGAAACCCTACCTGAGTGCATAACTCAAGGTAGCATCGGAAACCATTGCGCCGAGAAATGTTTTCCGAGAATGATTGTAGGATCAAGAGTTTCAGGGCAAGAATGAAGAAAATGCTGGTTCAACTGAGAGGGCGAAAGCCCTACATGGAAGATGGTCAATATATATATAGTAGCGGTAGTGAAAGATATTATTATTATTATATTACATATTATTATTAGTTATTATATATATATATATATATATATGTATATATTATTATTACATATACATATATTACAGAGCAGTTGAAGTTCCTTGATTTAAAATTCATCTATTTGTCATTAATAAATAATATATATATTATTATTATTACATATAAGGTTATTATTATTATTAATATATATATAGTTGAAGAAGATATTATATATATATATATATATATATATATATATATATATATATATATATATATATATATATATATATTATATATATATATATATATATATTATTATTATATATATATTATTATTATCAGAAATTCAACGATAAAGGTTATATATGAGTCTGTCAAAAGAACAACGCAATCCGATTTATTTTACAATTATTTCAGCATCAATCATTTTTTATTATTTACTTCTGGCTTTCTTTGGGGGGCAGAGGAGGTTTGTAATCGCATTGAACAACGACAATTATTATCTCGTTAGTGAAGCTTGTAAAAAAAGGAAGAAAAAAATGACTTCAATTATTATTATTATTATTATTATTATTATTATTATTATTATTATTATTATTATTATTATTATTATTATTATTATTAATTATTATTATTAAAATTTAAAATTGTTTCGTCATTTATTATTATTATTATTATTATTATTATTATTATTATTATTATTCCTTATTATTATTATTATTATTATTATTATTATTATTATTATTTAATATTATTATTATTATTATTATTATTATTATTATTATTATTATTATTATTATTATTATTATTATTATTATTATTATTATTATTATTATTATTATTATTATTAATATAATATATATAATATAATATATATATATATATATATATATATATATATATATATATATATATATATATATATATATATATATATATATATATATATATATATATATATATATATATATATATATATATATATATATATAAAGAGGGAGAGAATCGGAAAAAATGATGGAAGATGGTAAGGTAGAAAGACAAGATTTTTTAGACTGAAAAAAAGGTATAGAGGATCAAAGAGGAAACTGTAATATCAAGGATGAGCAAGGAGAAGTTTCATTGAGATCAACAGACATAAACAGAAGATGAACGGAATGCTTCAGAGAACTGGTAAATGGGAACGAACAGATCTAGGAGGGGTTAGAAGAGATAGCTGAAGATGGGAAGAATGAGGTGGGGAGAAGATCACTATGGAGGAGTTGGAGGTAGCTCTGAGAGCGATGAAGAACGGTAAGGCACCGGGGGAAGATGTGATACCCATAGAACTAATTAAAGAGGAGGAGAGAAAATGAAAAAAGTAATTCTGAAATTGTTCAATAGGTGTTGCAACGAGAGCGAAGTACCAGAGGGATGGGGGAAGTCAATCATAGTTTCAAGGGAAAGAAGGTACAGGAGACTGTAAAACCTACAGGGAAATATCGTTGTTGGACCATTTGGCAAAAACATATGAGAGAATACTAGAGAGAAAGCTGAGAATGGTAGTAGAGCCCAGACTGGGGAAAGAGCAGCACAGAAATAGAAATTACAGAAGCACGTCGGATCTCTTGTTCATTTTAAGAATGACGTTAGAAAATGTACGTGAATATAATAAGCGAGCATATATGGCTTTCATAGATCTGATGAAAGTATTTGATTCAGCGCCTATTGAGATATTGTGGAGAGTGTTAGAGAAGAATATGCAGTGAATAATAAGTTGAGAGAAACCATGGAGAGTTTGTAGAAGAATAGTAAATGTATAATGTAAGATCAGAATATGAGAATAAGGAATGGTTTGAGGTGAGAACGGGAGTCAAACAGGGAAGCGTGATATCACCAACTTTGTTTGTACCATATTTGGATGTAGTGATAAAGAAGGTGAGAGGGAATGTAAGAGATTTGGACGGTGATATTCTGGCATACGCGGATGACTTGGCTTGCTGAAGCGAAGAGGGAGATAGTCTGAGAGAGGTGGTGACATGTTTTGCGAGTAGTCTTAGAGAGGCCGGTCTGACTATGAACACAGAAAAGACTGATATCATGGTGGTCAGTAGAGATGAAGGAGGGGGAGAGCGATAATGGATGTGGAAGGGACTGAGATAAAGTTGGTAGAGAAATGTAAATACTTGGATAGAGTATGTACATGAGATAAGTATTATATTCGAAGAGGTGTTAACACCGTTTCTACTATATGGGAAGAAACATGGAGTACGACCACAAGGGAGGATAGTAGAATACAGTAGGGGGAGATGTACGTTTTGAGAGAAATAATGGGGAAAAATTAAAAGAGACAGACAAAGAAACGAAAAAATACGGTATGAGGTTGGAGTGAAGGATATATTAAATAACATGGATTTAGGTGGTGGTGACACCTGGAAAGGATGCAAGAGAAGAGAGTGGCCAAGAGGAGATGGGAGTGGAGACTGGAAGAAACAAAACCAAGAGGAAGACCTAGGATGAGATGGGAGAGCCCGGTGGAAGACTCATTGAAAAGACATGGAATGCCGTTGATGCAGGAGCTGAGAGAAGAGGGAGTCCTGGAGGATAGAAAAAGATGGAGAAGAACGCCGGCATCGGTGACAGGGTCTAGCGGCTGTTGTAAGTTGCAAGTAATATATATATATATATATATATATATATATATATATATATTATATATATAGTTATATATGTTATATATATATATATTATTATTATTAGCAACACTATATATATATTATGTTATTATATATTTATTAATATATATATACATATATATTGAAGTTAAAGAGAGAGAAATATATATATATACATTATTATTATTATTTTTATTTTAAATCCATTTTTAACATACAATTTAGATATAAATCATATCTTATCTAATCTTTGTTATTATTATTATTATTATTACATACATATATTACTATTATTACTATTACTATTATTGCTATTATACATAAATCCATATTAGAAAAAATATTGTTGAAGTTATATATTAAGGAAGAGGGGTATAAATTAGATATTGCCATATATTGTTGGTGTTGGTTATATATATACATATTATTATTACATACATATATATACATATATTATACATATATTATATTATTATTATTATACAGCATATATATATTATTATTATATTATATATTAGTTATATACATATATATTATTGGTTATGCTGGTTTCATGTATTGGATATTATATTTTGTGCAATTGACAGCCTTCTGTTATCTTGAAACCTTACATATTGGATATAAATTCCTATATATATATATTATATATATATTATATTATTATTAATATTATACATATTATTATATATATATATATATATATATATTATTGCACAATATAAAAATTCTTATCTCTCATATACTATGGATGTAGAGATTATTGTATTATATTATAAAGTATATTATTATAAAGTATATTATATAGTTTATATATACATATATTATTATTATATATTATTATTGCTATATATTATTACATACATATTATACATATATACATTAGTTGGTATATATATATATATTCACTTGACCAACTTAAAGATAATACTAAGATTTCTATCTTTGGGTTTCACTGTAGCTTTAAAGTCTAAAGATTTTCTTTAATGTTTTTATTAAAAATAAAACTAATTTCTTTGTTTTATTAAGCTGTTTATAGACTTTGTTTTCTGTTTTTTTTTTTTCTGTTTTTTTTTTTTTTCTTTTTTTCTTTTTTCTTTTTTTTTTTGTAATATAGTGGAAACTATTTTAGAGGGAAGAATTTTTAAACTCATAATGCCGTTGCTCTTCTATGGTAAAAATATATTATATATATATATGAGCATAGTTATATATATTACACATACATACATATATATATTATATATATATTATATACATACATGATATATATATATGATATATATATATATATATATTATTATGCTATAAGGTTATATCAGTAATAGTAGTTATTATATATTATTATTATTATTATTATTATATGTAATATATACACATTGTTGAGCATAGCAGAAGAATATAGCTATTATTGCTGTATTATTACATATATATACTAAATTATACATATATTATTGTTATTATCAAAGATATATTATTGTTATTACATATTATACATATATATTATATATTATTTTGTTATATATACATACTATATATACATATAAATATATATATTACATATTACATTATTATTATTATTGCCATATTAAACATAGAGGAATTGTTCTAAGAAAGCTTACTGTTGTTATTACATACATTATTATTGGCTGTATATATATATATATATATATATATATATATATAT
>JABUQX010141809.1:12500-15000 GCA_015478945.1 Trachelipus rathkii
AAATCGAATATATAATTAAAAACATTATATATATATATATATATATGGTAGTGAGTATATATGGAGTAGGTGTATGCGCATGTGCATAAACATATCTGGAAAAGTCTATATCAAAATGCCTAACTATTTATATATATATATATATATATGTTCCTTGTTAATGTCTGTTTTGTGTGTGTAAAACTCCCACAATGTTCTACAAAATTGAAAGCAGAGCAAAATAAATAAAAATCCTTTCTGCTGAGATCTAAAAAAATAAAATAAAATAATATACATGATTTGGAAAAAATGTTAATAGATGGGTAATTTTCAGGTATGCATGAAACTGTGCTTTATTTATCAAATATTTGCTTCGTTCCATTTTTGAGTATCATTATTTAAAAAATAAAATAAATTAATAAGTAAATAAATAAATTTAATACTTCGTTGAAAAGTTTTTTTTTTCCAGCATTTCCGCATTATTTTTAACAAAGGGAAAAAAGTAAAGCTTCTAGCCTAGATTATTATTATTATTTTTTTAAATTAAAGTTTGCATCTCACGGGCATAGCCCTATTTTAGGAGGGGAACTTCTCTAGGTAATTGCTACCTAGGATCCGGACTAGGTATCGAACCCGGGCCCTTGCCATGCTACTGTCGCTCTACCGATAACAGGTCTTATACAATACCGAAACGTTGAACAATCACGAGATAATAAACATGTTAGAAACAAAATAAGATGTCAGCTTTATTTTATTTGACGAAGATATGTAAGATTATTATTTCCGAGAAGATAAAGCGTCATGTCACAAGCTCAGTAAAACAACAAAAAAAAAAGTTGAACTAGAACACTGGTTAGGTTAGGTTAGGTTAGGTTAGGTTAGGTTAGGTTAGGTTAGGTTAGGTTAGGTTACGTTACGTTACGTTTAAAACTTAATTAAAACTTTGAAACTGAAATTCAAAATGCGAAAATATACAAATGCAGATCACAAAATAAAGTTCTTTATTAAAATAAAATTTTAGAAGAGCCACAAAAGAAAACCTATGCACAAAGTTACAATCTGGGAACTAGTTTGCTTAAGGGAGTTTAACATCTACAACATCAAGAGAAAGATAAAATAAATACTATTATTTATATGCAAATAATAATATTATTTAAATTTATTACACCTTTATATTTACGTTCAATATTTTTCCTTGTTAAATATTTTTCCGAAAATCGAATATATAATTAAAAACATAATATATATATAAGTGTTATAGAAAATAGCATATATAAATCTAGCAGCATATATATATATATATATATATATATATATATATATATATATATATATATATATATATATATATATATATATTCTTTTATTAATGTTTTGTTCTGTGTGTGTAAAACTCCCACAATGTTCTACAAAATTGAAAGCAGAGCAAAATAAATAAAAATCCTTTCTGCTGAGATCTAAAAAAATAAAATAAAATAATATACATGATTTGGAAAAAATGTTAATAGATGGGTAATTTTCAGGTATGCATGAAACTGTGCTTTATTTATCAAATATTTGCTTCGTTACATTTTTGAGTATCATTATTTAAAAAATAAAATAAATTAATAAGTAAATAAATAAATTTAATACTTCGTTGAAAAGTTTTTTTTTTCCAGCATTTCCGCATTATTTTTAACAAAGGGAAAAAAGTAAAGCTTCTAGCCTAGATTATTATTATTATTTTTTTAAATTAAAGTTTGCATCTCACGGGCATAGCCCTATTTTAGGAGGGGAACTTCTCTAGGTAATTGCTACCTAGGATCCGGACTAGGTATCGAACCCGGGCCCTTGCCATGCTACTGTCGCTCTACCGATAACAGGTCTTATACAATACCGAAACGTTGAACAATCACGAGATAATAAACATGTTAGAAACAAAATAAGATGTCAGCTTTATTTTATTTGACGAAGATATGTAAGATTATTATTTCCGAGAAGATAAAGCGTCATGTCACAAGCTCAGTAAAACAACAAAAAAAAAAGTTGAACTAGAACACTGGTTAGGTTAGGTTAAGGTTAGGTTAGGTTAGGTTAGGTTAGGTTAGGTTAGGTTAGGTTACGTTACGTTACGTTTAAAACTTAATTAAAACTTTGAAACTGAAATTCAAAATGCGAAAATATACAAATGCAGATCACAAAATAAAGTTCTTTATTAAAATAAAATTTTAGAAGAGCCACAAAAGAAAACCTATGCACAAAGTTACAATCTGGGAACTAGTTTGCTTAAGGGAGTTTAACATCTACAACATCAAGAGAAAGATAAAATAAATACTATTATTTATATGCAAATAATAATATTATTTAAATTTATTACACCTTTATATTTACGTTCAATATTTTTCCTTGTTAAATATTTTTCCGAAAATCGAATATATAATTAAAAACATCGTGCTTGACACATTTACCCGCAAGTGCATAGTAGTATATATAGTATATATATATAAAAATAAAAATATATATATATATATATATATATATA
>JABUQX010141809.1:27500-36386 GCA_015478945.1 Trachelipus rathkii
TGCGACTTGCCCATGTCTGCTAGTATCTTTATTTTACACTGCGCTAATTTTATCGAATTAAAAATTTGGGCCCCAGTGGCTGCTTATTTACACCTAAGAAATATTTCATATATTAACTATATATATATATATATACCTCTTCACTATATATATGTATACATACCTCTGCACTTAACTACCTGGATATATACCTATAGAGAGAGAGAGAGAGAGGTACACACTACAAGTGGCCACTATTTTTATGAAATATTTTTCACCTGCATATATACCTATATATATATATACTGCTGCTCTATATATATATATATATATATATATATATATATAGGCTGTCAGTACGTCACCGGAAAGGTATATTTACTAAAATTTTATTTTCCACTTCAGAATGTACATTTTTTATATAACCAATAAGCATAAGATTAAGTTGCCAAATAATATTTAATCTATAATCTCTAGCAACTTAAGAATAACCTTACCTTATGCCTATAGCTTAACTAATCTTGTAAATAAAACATAAAGAGGTATTACTATTTTCTTTGCAGTAAGTGTAAATTTTGTTTTCCCTCTCCATTGAAATTTTTCTTCTTCAACTTTTCCCATTTGCAGGAGAAGATCTCTTCTGCATCTCCATAAAATTAATATATCTATACACTATATATATACTAACTATATATATATATATATATATATATATATATAAATATATGCTATATATATATATACTACCTACTATACTTTATATATATACTATACCTGCCCATATATACCACCTTCTGCTATATACTATAAACACCATATATACATATATATATATATACTGCTCTCATACTACATATGCTGCTGCTGCTATCTTTACACCTAGCATATATATATATGGAGACAGCAAAAAGCACGCTGGAGACTGGGGCTTCTTCACTTTTGAGAGCAGGTCCCTATGGCAGATAATGACGAAAGGGATTTAAGAGCATATTTAACATAAAGAATAAAGTTGCCGACAGTTAAAGATACTCTTTTATAAGTATAATGAGCAGTCACAGCACTTTCCCTGAATTTGACTTTCTTGTCGAATTCACGATCGGGAGACCGCAGAGTGGCGGCCTTTTCCTCTGAATTTTTTGCGACTCCCTTTGTCAGAACTGTTTCTTGTAATTTGAAGTTTTGAGGAGGGAGTTCAGGAGAGTATCTTAAATTGAGTCTTCTATTTCTTCAGTTTGATTATCTGACTGAGTACGCCAACGAGATCAGTTTTTAAATATATTCGTCGGGTATGTAAAAATTTTGCCTACGCAGATTTTGACATAAGTTCAAACATAAATATAAATTTTAATTTTTTTATTAATAGTTATAATTATAATAGTTATAAATATATATATATATATATAGCTGTTTATAGCCTTATATATACCTACACCTATAACACCTGTATATATATATAACAACACTATATACTCTTATGTTAAAACTCTCATATACCATATATATATATATATATAATATATTGCTAGTATATAGGGAGATATTTATATATATTTGAAATAATTTGAATTTTTTTATGTTTTTAAATATTTGAATAAATATTGCCATTTTAAATCACCTATATATATTTTAATTATTTTTAAATCAAATTAAAAATTAAGAGCTTGTTAAAATTTAATTAAGTTACTCACGTAAAATATTTGAAAATAAAATATTGTAACGTATACTTTATTATAATTTGTTATAAAATATTAGATATTTTTTAAATTTAGATAATAAATGCATTTAAATTTCATTCACAAATAAATAAATTAAGCTCTATTTACTTTCAATTAATATTATTAAAATTTTAGAAAATTGTTTAAAATATTTATGACAGATAAGTTTTTTTTTGTATGTAGCAAACAAAAAAAAAAAAAATACATACATAAATGTTTTATTATTCTCTAAAAAATCAAAGAAAAGTTTCTTTTTCAGATCTCAATTATATAAAAAGCAATTTAATTGTGAAATTACTGTACATTATTATTTAATAATGTACGTACAATATAGACTTGTTTTTTAATAAAATAGTTCCTACTATTTACTAATTGCTTTGTTTCATGTTTACATTTATCATATTTTCTCAGTAATTAATATTTGTAGTTTTTAATATTATTATTAAAGTTTATTTACATATTAATTTAATTTTTAAATTTGTGTATTTAATGAAAGGTTGTTTCATATTTTCAAACGTTAAATTTAAAATACAATGAACAACAAAATATAAACTACAATTCTAGTCAAAATAAAAACTACTAATTCCATCCAAAAAAAATTGAAATACAATTCCCGCCAAAAACATGAACTAGAGAATTCCCGCCAAATACATGAACTAGAGAATTCCCGTCTAATATGAAGTAAATTCTCGCCAAATCAAATTTCACTCCAAATTTTAATTTATTTTCTAAAAGGTTATAAAAATTGCCAGCAAGGCTTAAGTTAGCGACATTTTCGTGATATAATAGCAATTTTTATTTTCATTTCTTAGTAATGTTATAAAATAAACAATATTACCCTAAATTAAACGATATTACCTCGTTATAGAAATCCATTATATTCAACGCTCTCTTAACTTCATAAAATGATACCATTAAAATAATGTAATAGTGCCAATAATAATAATAATAATAATAATAATAATAATAATAATAATAATAATAATATAATAATAATAATAATAATAATAATAATAATAATAATAATAATAATAATAATAATAATAATAATAATAATAATAATAATAATAATAATAATAATAATAATAATAATAATAATTTTATGTTATTATTGTTATTTTATTATTATTATTATTATTATTATTATTATTATTATTATTATATATTAATAAATAACTAACTCTGGGATTGAACCTACGTAAAATATTACTTAATTTTATTGTTATTGGCGTATTATTATTATTATTATATTATTATTATTATTATTATTATTAGTATTATTATTATTATTATTAGTATTATTATTATTATTGAGCATCACCATTATTATTATTATTATTATTATTATTATTATTAATTTTATTATTATTATTATTATTATTATTATTATTATTATTATTATTATTATTATTATTATTATTATTATTATTATTATTATTATTATTATTAATATTATTATTATTATTATTATTATTATTATTATTATTATTATTTTAGTGTGTGTTTATTGGATCACTTGATTTGTAAAATTGGCTAAACGGGAATATTTTGGGTCATAAGCACTCCGGAATGTGTGGACAATTCAAAACAGACCTGGAAAATCATTACTAATCTGATTTAGCCTTTCGGCAGCACAGGCAGTGTATCACTTAGTGTTGGCGACAGGGAAGTGTCCGACTCTTTGGAGATTGCTAATGTTTTTAATGAGACTTTTGCTGAGGCATCTCTTAATTTGGAAGCTTCTCTGCCATAGGGAGATTTCGATTCTATCACCAAATACCTAAACTTACGACTGGCTGTTTCTTTTTTGCACCAGTACTTAACGAAATCACTATGTTTGCAGGAAATTAAAATATATTCGTCTAACACCTTGGATTTACTCATAAGACTCCTGAAGCAAGCAATTGAAATAATATCTCCTATTTTGCTAGCATTTTTAATCTGTGTATCTATTATTTTCCCTCGACTGTCTTAAATTGGCAAAAGAGTCACTTATCAGTTTTCAAAGGGGGGGTTGACCCCATTGTGTCCTGGGAACTCGTCCAATATCAATAATATATCCTTTTTCAAATGTTTTCGAATAGTAAGTTAGATAGAATTTACTCATTCTTTAAGGACAATTTACTTTTTAATGATTTGGTTTAATGAAAGGGAAGGGAATACAGGATGCAGCTATGAATTTAATTTATGATCTAAACAACACGTTCCTTAGGAAGCTCTGCAATGTCGTTGCTTTCATTGATTTCTCAAAAGGCATTTGATTTGGTTTCTCATTGAATGATTTTATCAAAATTGGAAAGATATGGCGTCCGTGGGTGAGCGTTGAATTTTCTTGGGAGTTAATTTTGTGATCGAAGGAAATATGCATGTTTAGGTTGATGGAACAGTATCTACAATAAAAATTTCGGGGATTTGGCTTCCCGTATGGTTTCGTCTCTGTGGCCCCTACTGTTCATCATTTACATCAATAACCTTATGTATCTTCGGATACATAATGTATGCCGATGACATTGTCATATATACATTCTATGACAATGTTAGCGTCTGTGAGGAGATGATCAATGAAGATCTTAAGTTGTTTCACAAGTGGAATCTTGCAAATGAATTGATCGTCAATGTTGCAAAACAAAATAAATGATACTCACTTCTCAATCGCGGTGTCAAGCTGATGTGAGTTTATAAGTAGCTCTTGTCTGGTGAGGGTCTCTAAATATAAATATTTGGGACTGCACCTGGAGGAGGATCTAAAATTAAAAACATCATAAAATCTCCAATTAACCAAACAAATGGTTTATTTTATATCCTGAAAAGATTCCTGAAACTTGACATACTGACAAAAATTTATTTCTCGATAGTGTGCCCTCGATTGAGTTTGGAATGTACTGATATGGGATGGATCGGATACTGCAAAAATGAGACAGTTAAAAGTTTCTCTTGATAATGTATTACGAAACATTTGTTTAACTTTGAACTTCCAACATCCTCGGGACATGCATCATTCCCTTCGAGAATTAACTTTAGGTGAGTTTTATAGATTACGATTGCTGGAATTCGTATATATGGTTGTAAATGGCAGTGATAACTTATTGGTTTATTAACTGAGTGAGATTCAGGGGTCAATGAGATTCAGTGGACGCCAGGGGGATCTTGATTTTCCGATTCCCCCCACTAGAATAGATATCAACAAGAAAAATTTTTTTTTTTAACAAATGCCATAAAGGAATGTTATAGTGTTTCTGCTTTAATAAGGAAATCGCAATCTAGGTCTTGTCTTAAAAAAAAAAATAATGAACTGTGTTTTTGTGTATGAATCTTGTCAATGATCTATATTATTATTATTAATCTGTGTGTGTGCATTAATATTAATGACCATTATTATTATTGTATGTGTTATTATTATTATTAAATGTTTATTATTATTATTATTATTATTATTATTATTATTATTATTATTATTATTATTATTATTATTATTATTATTATTATTATTATTATTATTATTATTATTATTATTATTATTGCTTCAGTGGAGCTCAAACGCTAATTATAAAGACCTGATTTTTACTCTATTATTATTATTATTATTATTATTATTATTATTATTATTATTATTATTATTATTATTATTATTATTATTATTATTATTATTATTGTATTATTATTATTATTAATGTTATTGATGTAAAAATAGTATGAGGGTCAATGAAGTTATTCTTATTATTATTGATAGTAGAGTATTTTTAGTTAGTATTTGGGACTAAAAATCATGCTAATAGTGATATTATTATTAATATTATGTTTAATTATAACCTGTAATTATTATTAATTATTATTATTGTATTAAATTATTATTAAGTAATATTATTATCATTATTATATAATATTATTATTATTATTATTATTATTATTATTATTATTATTATTATTATTATTATTATTATGAATATGAATCTTTTATTATTCTAAATTTATTTCTTGTGTTTTAATTTAAGAGAAATGTCAAAAGGTATTTTGAATAATAAATACATCAAATTAAACCTTTATACATAAAGCCTCATTCCCTATATATCTATATATATATATATATATATATATATATATATAATATATATATATATATATATATATATATATATATATATATATATATATATATATATATATATATATATATATATATATATATATATATATATATATATATATATATATATATATATATTATATGAAATTAATAATAATATTTTAATCTTCAATTTATTAATTTCCGATTTTGAAAGAATTAATCAGTTATTCATATTATTAAGACTAATTAAATATCTCTTTGCCTAGAATTTTTTTTAATATATGTATTGCTAAATGTTAAAAAAGAAAAGAACAGTTAAATAAACTTTAACTACAGCAGTTAACAATGAGCAGTGATGATACCTGCAGTTGTTGATTTCTTCAGTTAGAATATACTTTAATGGTAGGAAGAAGATAGTGTTGCAACAGGTTTTGACGAAAAACGAGGTAAATATAAATTATATAATATTGTAGTTTCTAATTACTCTCTCTCTCTCTCTCTCTCTCTCTCTCTCTCTCTCTCTCTCTCTCTCTCCTCTTTCTCTCTCTCCTCTCTCTCTCTCTCTCTCTCTCTCTCTCTCTCTCTCTCTCTCTCTCTCTCTCTCCGGTTTCTAAAGATTATATTAATATAATATGGTTAGTCAAATATAACAAAAAGTTAAAGTTTAATGAAGAAATTGTTTAAATAACAGTTTCACTAGCTGAAGATGGTAATATTGCTAAAATTAATAAGAAAAATAGAAAATATCTAAAATTAAAATGGTGGAATAACATTTGAATAATATCTTAAGCTGAAAGTTTGTTGAACTTTCAACAATTTAATAAGGGATGTAAGACATACAACTCCATTTATCATTGGATTTCATAAAAAAAGATGTGTCATTGACCTCTTTTACTATCTCTTTACTATCCCCACCTCAAGTTTCAAAAATTTTCTACTTTAGGACAGGACCCAATTTGCAAATGCAGAAATTGATAGATATTGAAGAAAGTTGAATTTTGCAACAAGTTTTTTTTTTTTAATTTTCATCTGATTTATATTAATCAAAAAGCAAAAATCGTTATTGGGAGATTTGGAAAAAGTTATTTTCGAGCACTTTTCTGTATCTTTGATCGTTTTGTAGTGCTAATTTGATGTCTACCGCAGATAAACATTTTCTAAGTAAAATTTTTAAGTTTATATCTCCTTTAAATATATTAAAAAAGAAAGAAAATATCTTCAAAGTTTTTTTTCATTATTTTAAAATCAATATTTTTCTCAACAAAAATTTTTTCCTAGTAGTTGATATTGCTTAAAGAAGACATAAAACTGAAAGTATTACTTTGAACACATTTTTCTGCAGTGGGTATTTTTCGAGATATTGACACTCAACTTGGCACTACAAAAAGAATGGTCAGAGATACAGAAACAAGCTCGAAATCAACGTTTCAGAGTTCTTCCAATAACTGACCTATACCCAAATGGTCGACAGGAAAATGGGTCGACATTTGTAAAAAAATAATAAAAATCTTGTTACCTAGATTTTCTCTAACGAATCCAACAAAACTTAACTTAACCTAACCTAACCTAACCTAACCTAACTTAAAGACTGCGGCGGGTTGTAGAGGAAATTTTTTTGATTTTGTGTAGACCGTTTATCCTGTCGACCATTTGCTTTTGTGTTTTGATTCAAGTACTTCAATTTGGCCCCTCATCCCACCCCCACCCACACTCTTTTTCATTGTTGAAGTATTTTTTTATTTTAATAGTCACTTCTTACTTATATTAGTTCTGTGCTTTAAAAGTTATTAACTTTAAAAAGTTAACTTTAAAAACATTTTCAACTCCCAGTTTTAATTTCTAAACAGCTGTAACAACTTTTTAATTACATTCAGTATTACAATTACATAATTATATTATTATATATTTTATAATTACACATTATAATTTCTATTTTTAATTTGCCTTATAATTTCTCATTTTGCAGAAGCTACAGCGGGTTAGAGACTACTGTAGCAGTAATATTATTAGGTTACTTAATCCTAGGCCTGACTGGTAACCTTCTCACTATAATTGCCTTGTTGAGGTGTCAAAGGGTTAGGAATGTTACCCGCGGCATTTATTATAAAATAAAAAAAAAATAAAAAAAAAATTTAAATTGTTTATTTAATAATATATATATATATATATATATATATATATATATATATCTATATATATATATATATATATATATATATATATATATATATATATATATATATATATATATATATATATATATATATATATATCAGTGGCGAAGCGTCCAGTCATCTATTGATGCGGCGATGACTGACCAGATGAGATAAAAAATAAATCAATTCTTTTTTCAAATTTCATTATTATTTTCATTTTCATTATATATATATATATATATATATATATATATATATATATATATATATATATATATATATATATATATATATATATATATATATATATATATATATATATATATATATGCGCTTGAAAAGCGGATCAATTACAATGAATTAATATTAATATAACATGCCCAGGTAATCTGTAAATTTGTAGGATCAATTGCGAGCACATTATCAGTATTATTATATAATGTTCACCAATCAAATTGCGCCAAAAATGTATAGTGATCTAACATGGTTAGCTCATCTATAGATTTGTCGCTGAAGAACTATTTGAGCGAATTTGTTTCTCATATTAAAGCATAAGTACTTTAAAATTTCGTTCAAACTTCGGACTTCTGAAATATAGTAAATTATTAAAGAAATTATAAATTCAAAAATTATTATTAGAATCAGTGAAATATAATAATAAATTTCACTCTTTTTACAAAAATAAGTCAATTAAAGTTCCTTACTTTAGAAATAATATGTATTTTATAAAGTACGAAATATGATGAAACACCCTTAAAATATTGGCAAAAATTCGTTTTCCTTGAAAGAAAATGTATTTTAATGGGAAACTACTTTGAAAAATAACCTAAATATATTATTATTATTATTATTATTATTATTATTATTATTATTATTATTATTATTATTATTATTATTATTATTATTATTATTATTATTATTATTATTATTATTATTATTATTATTATTATTATTATTATTGAAATTTAAT
>JABUQX010141810.1:5000-17805 GCA_015478945.1 Trachelipus rathkii
TATATATATATGCTGCTATATATATATATATATATATATATATATATATATTTATATATATACCAACATAACTGCTGCTCTGCTGCCTCCATCTCTCTTTCTCTCCTCATCTGCTCTCTCTCTCTATGCTCTATCTCTCATCTTTTCATATATATAACTTTATATTTAACTATATATATATATATATATATATATATATATATATATATATATATATATACCCATATATATATATAACATATATATATATATATATATATAACGCTATCTCTAACTTAGTTAAAATAACAACTTTTTTAGTTATTTCTACTTTTTTTCGGGTTCCTGTGAGCTCAAACCTCTAAAACGTTAACTTTACTACTTGTGGATAGTAGAATGAAAACTACTACTTGTAGTAGTCGAAATGCTTTTTAGTTTAGTAGTAAAATGAACTTTTGTTCAGTTGTAAAAATGACAACTTAATTTTAACTACTTTTTTCTACTTTAACTAGTAGTAGAAAGAGAAGTAGTAAATTTTACTACTGGTTTGAAGTCGTTATATTTACTACTTGTGTAGTTGTCATTGTGTGATTGTAAAATATATTCCACGCATTGACCACCATCATTATCAGCAACTTGAATTTACTTCAATACCTCATAGTATTACGTCACATCACGTCATTGAACTCATATTGATATTGATCCATATTGATTCGATCACCGGCCAGTCGGGAGTGAGGATTCGAACTCTCACCACTTTAGCTTCCTGCATATTGTCTAACCACTAGACCATGGAAGATAATGAGATTGTTCGATAAAAATTAAATTTTATATATTCGCTTATCTCATATATATATATATATATATATATATATATATATATATATATATATATATATATATATATATAACATATATATATATATATATATAACTATATATATATATATATCTTTATATACTATATATATATATATTTTTTTACAGTTGTCACCACCACTCACGAGCAGATATACAGTACTGGCATTATTATTATGGATTTTTTAAAAATTTGCTTTTTTTGAATAAAAAGGTTATGAAATTTAATTTATTTCAATTTTTTTGAATTTATTTTAATACTTCAGGACAATATAAATATTTTAGTACTTGGTTTGGGCACCTTTGGCACCCGCAAGTGCTTTAACGCGACTGGGCATGCCAGCAATTGAAGTTCTGCACAAATTTCGGATTTTTTCAGAATGAAACCAAACCTGAATATCACGTTCTATGAGTTTTACTTTGGTCGTAATTGGAACATCGTGTATTTCATCTTTCAACACGGACCACAAACTCTCAATAGGGTTCATGTCAGGTGAATTTCCAGGCCATGGAAGTACCTCTACTCCATTCTGTGCAAACCATCTCTTTACTGACTTCGCTGAATGACACGGGGCGGAGTCCTGTTGAAAAATCCAAGGTCTATTGCCAAACCAATCCCTTGTTTGAGGTAGTAAACGAGTTTGTAGTACATTTATATACTTATGCTGGTCTATGGTGCCTTCAACAATCATCAATCGACTTGGGCCATGAACAGAAATGGCACCCCACACCATGATTTTCTGTGGAAATCTTATCGTTTTTTTCAGGCATTTGGGTTTAAATTCCTCACCTGATCGCCTTCTCACGCTCTGCACACGATCATCAAGCCCAGCAATGTTGGATTCATCAAAGAATACAATCTGGAGCAATATAAAACACAATAGGAAAAGTAGGAAAAGCATAGAAGATGATGCAAGTAGTCAAACAAGTACAGAAATTCATGACTTTAAACCATAGATGGTTGATAATTCAAGTAATAATGATATTTTCAAGTGTCATTGCGATTTTACTAATAACAAATGCTCTTTTATGAGTGATAAAAGAAATAATATCTATCTGATCAACTCTTACCTGCTCCCATTGCTCAGAAGTCCAATGAATATGAGTCTGAGCCCAGGCATTACGTGCCCGTTTCATTTCTAAAGTTAGTCTAGGCTTCTTTCTTGGACGATAGGCTTTTAATCCAGCATCTAATAACCTCCTATTGGCGGTTCTTCTAGAAATAATAATCCCCTCTGCTGATAGAACATTGGAAAGCTTCCTACATGATAGTCTTCTATTTTTCAGAGCCATTTGAACTCTTTTTTTGTCCTCCCTGGGTGTTGTTTTTCTTTTCTTTACACATTTGCCAACCCTATTTGAGCTCCAACTGTGACCGTATTTCAATTTCTTCTTAATATTACTAACTGTTTGAGTTGAAACCCCAAGTTTTGCTGCTATTTCTTTCTGTTTTAAGTTGCTCACTTGCAATAACACATTAATTTGTCCGACTTTCCGTGGACTCAAATCACTAACTTTACCCATATTTGGATCACTTTTATAAACTACCAAAATATCTGAAAATAATGGTATTATTATTAAAATAATACAATAAAACACTAGTATACACTAATTATAACAAATAATAAAAGGTGTAAAACATCGATAACACACACAACTCCCGTGAAAGCAGGACAGCAACTGAACGTAAAAATATAATAAACACTGAATAATTCACCAAATCTGTCATTGTTGCCAGATACTGCCACACAATACTTTGAAGTTTGGTAAATAAATAGTAAAATATTTATATTATCCTTGTGTATTAAAATAAGTTCATAAAAGTTGAAAAAATTAAATTTCATAACCTTTTTATTCAAAAATAAAAAATTTTTAAAAAAAAAATAAAAATATATATATATATATATATATATATATATATATATATATATATATATATATATATATATATATATATATATATATATATATATATATATATATATAACACTATATATATGTAAATTTATATATATATATATATATATACTGCTATGCTATATATATATATATATATATATATATATATATACTATATATATATATATATATATAATATATATATATATATATATATATATATATATAACTTTATAACTATATATATATATCTATATATATATATATATATATATATATATATATATATATATATATATATATATATATATATATATATATATATATATATATATATATATATCTATATATATATATATATATATGCCAGCATCCCGAAAAACTAACATGCATGTAACTTAAAAAATCTATATATATATATACTTAGCCAACATACATATCATATATACTCTCTTTCTCTTTATATATATATATAACTATATATATATGTACTATACTCCCTTTATCTTCTATCTCTATATATAATATACCATATATATATATATCACCTCTCTCTCCTCTGGAGTTTCAAATAGGGTTTCTGAGATCATGGAAGTCGATTTTGACTTGGATTTTTCTTTATAATTGTTAAATTGTTAAATTTTGACGCTTAAGGCGTATAATTAAGAGTTCCTATGGCCAGTGAGATCAATTTTGAGATCAGCTCTACCGATATTTGAGTCTTTAGAAGGTTAGGAACAAGTCTTATAACACATTTTCCTTCCCTCTCAATTTAAGGAGTTCTGGTTGATGTATCCCCCTCAAATTTGGTAACCCCCCTTATTATGGGGTAACATTGACGTAGACGTTGTTACCTCCCATAGGGCTCCCCTTTAGGGGGGGTGCTGGCACATAAAATGCAGAAGATGACCACACAGAAGGATCAGAATTTGAATTGCATAATGAGTGAAAGAATGGGGAAGAGTCGGTGCCAGGAGTACAGGGACCCTCCCCGAGGGAAGGGGGTCCCGCCTGAAAAAAGAAGAAATTGACGAAATGCATAAGAGAAGTGGAGAAAGGAGACGGATTCGTAGTCAGAGAAGGAAAGAGTTGGAGAAGGAGTCTGAGTCAGTGTCTAAAACCTACTAAAACAGTGTTTATATTATTTCAACAATGATATTATAGCTACTACAAAAATTAAACCTACTTCCAATTATATTTTCTGTATAGTAATAACAAAAACCTATAGTACTTAAATTTCCTTTGATAATTTTACCAGCAAATATGGAGTAAATATTTCTTCACTGGTAGTCAAAATAACATACAAAAATAGTAATTGTTACAATTACTAAGTAGTCGCCTAATTTATTAAATTAGGTGTTATAATTACTAAGATATCGGTGTTGTTTGTAACTGTTATGTAGTAGAATTTACCACTATTGGGGTTACAGAATGTTAACCACTTTCGGAAAAATATTTAAACTACTAAAAAAGTCAAACCTACTCCATATGAAAGTTCATTGAACAACTCAATAAATAGTAAAAATTTAACCAGGTAAATTCGTAACATAAACTACCGGGTAGTAAAATGTACTAAAAAAATAGTTAAATACTGCCTACTACTTCTAGTAGTTAAAATTTTAATAATATATAAATTTTTTATAAATATTTATATATATATATATATATATATATATATATATATATATATATATATATATATATATATATATATATATATATATATATATATTATCATACCATACCTCATAAATAACCTATATAACATATATATATCTTTATATACATATTTATAAATATATAATATATATATATATATAAATATATATATATATACTCTATATATATATATATATATATATATATATATATATATATATCTAAATATATATATATATACTATTTATATCCATATCCTCTTTATATATATATAAATATATATATATATATATATATATATATATATATATATATATATATATATATATATATATATATATATATATATATATATATATATATATTTATATATTATATATATTTTTAAATATTTTTTTTTATATATATATATATATATATATATATATATAAAAATTTGTATTTAAATATATACTATATATATATATATATATATATATATATATATATATAATATACTCTCATAATATATATATATATCTCTTTTATATATATCTCTCTCTCTAACTCATATATATATCTAAATATATATATGCGCATATATGCTCATATATATATATATATATATATATATATATATAGCATATATTCAAAAGCTTCTATGCATTTTTAAGCAAATTCATGTTGATAGTAATTGCTGTCAGTAGCTTACTTTTATCATGTTATTTATCGGTGTTTTCAATCAGACATTTTATTTAAAGTAATCTTGTATCGAATTGTACCCTTTTGGATGCATATTAAAATAAGTCATTTGAATCAATATTCTGTAAACAAGAGTAAAACCTGATGCCATTTACTGGATTGGATATGAATGATTTGTATCCTCAGACGCAAGTCTAAAAAAAATTTTCCTCTGCGCTTGCAGTTACCATGGCTGGTGTTTCTATTGATGAGATAAAGATAAAAGTGCCAGTGCCATAGGGTGCACTTAAATGTTAAAGAATTTATTAAATCTTGTTTATTTATTTGACAAAATGATAATAATAATAATAATAATAATAATAATAATATATAATAATAATAATAATAATAATAATAGTAATAATAATAATAATAATAAAATAATAATAAAATAATATCATGAAAATAAATAATAATAATAAATATCAATAACATAAATAATAATAATATATCATAATAATAATAATAATAATAATAATAATAATAATAATAATAATAATAATAATAATAATAATAATAATAATAATAATAATAATAATAATAATAATAATAATCAATACTAATAATAATAATATCTTTAACAAGAATGGCTTAACATCGTATATCAACAATAATAAGCAAGGACGATTTCGCTCTGCCGGAAGGCTTCACTTTCAGGCTTGCCAAGAATCGTGCGTGCTTTGCTCGCCAGGTCGCGATACAAAGAAATGATCACGTGTTATTATTTCAGCTCAATCAGGCATTACACAGAATATAGATTTTGAAAGCAGTAATCGACACCCAATAGGTTTTCAATGCAGCGATTTTACTATCATTTTGCTACCATATATATACTTATATATATATATATATATATAACATCTTATAGCATATATATATACCTATGCTCACCTTACCTCCTCTCTCTCATACTGTATACCACCTTATATATATATGCTCATACTATATATATATACCTCCCATATATATATATATACTGCTGCTATCTTTATATCTTACTCCCTTAGCCTTATAAACTCTTCTTATTATATATATCCAACATATATATTATATATATATATCTATATTTCTATACAACATATAACCTATATATATATATATCCTTCCTTCCTTATTATACTATATATATATATATATATATATATACTTATATATCTTATCATATATATATATATATATATATATATTGAAGCAGAAACTAATGAATTAATGTTGATAGCAATGATAGTGATTGATGATCATGATAAAAATAATAACACCCCTTCCTTGATTAGGGAATGCCCAGTGAGAGTGGTTATTGATTACATATATATATATATATATATATATATATATATATATATATATATATATATATATATATATATATATATTATATGGAAGTATATATATATATATATATATATATCATAATATAATAATAATATATATGTATATATATATATATATATATATATATATATATGCTTTCTTTTTCTATAACTATATATATAATATATATATATATATATATGTATATTAATATTATATATATATATATATATATATATATAAATATATATATATATATATATATATATATATATATATATATATATGTATATATTTCTTTCATAACATATATATATATATATATATATATATATATGTATATATATATATATATATAAATAACCTCCAATAACATATGTATATATATATATATATATATATAATAATATATAATAATAATAACATATATATATATGTATAATATATATATATATATATATATATATATATATATATATATATGTAATATATATATATATAATATATCCTGTATATAATATTTTTGCAAATCGTGTTGGGTTGGATTAAATGGACCTTTCTTTGCAAATTTTATTTTCGTACCTCCGATCATAGGAACCTTAAGGGGAGACTTCATAGCAAAACCTCAACTATTCCAAACCGATAAGTAAATGTTTTTGATGAACAAGTATGATATCTCTTTAATTTTGTAGAAAAACAAACAAAAAAAACACATTCGTTTTTGAACTCAGTTTTTAATTAAAGAAATTCCTTTTTTTTTTTTAATTTCCTGCAAAAACTGCCATAAAAGTATAATTTTTCAAGATATTTCAATTGTTTTGCAATAAAATACTCCAATTTAGTGTGGCAATAAATTTTATTTAGAAACCTTATTTGAAAATTTGTTTTTTTAAAAAAAAAATTTACAATCATTGAAAAGTACTTACAAAATTTTTGAACAGAGAATAGTCAACCATGGTTGACACCACCTTACGCTCTACCAAAACATTTAATATAAAGGTCAGTTTGTTTACACGTTTATATGTGAGCTTGGTACCAAATTTGAAGAAAAATCGTTTTTTTTTAATGAATTTTTTTATATCTCATGTAAGGAAAAAATGAAATGCTAGAAAAACACAAATAAACATTTGGAAAATTTTTCGTTTTTTAGACGGCATCCGGTGTATGCTACCTATGTATATATATATATATATATATATATATATATATATATATATATATATATATATATATATATATATATATATATATACTATACTCTTCTTCCCTTTATATATATATATATATATATATATATATATATATATATATATATATATATATATATAACATATATATATATATATATCTTATATATATATATATATATATATATATATATATATATATATATATATATATATATATATATATATATACTCATATATATAATATATATATCTTTCTATATATATATTACCTCACTATATATATATATATATATACTCTCTAATATATATAACATATATATATATATATATATATATATATATCTCTCTATATATATATATATATATATATATATATATAGGGTTCCAAGCAACCTTCCTTGGATTTAAATAAGTTTCGAGTTTCAAAGCAGTGATGTCAGTGGTGACTTGAAAACTTGTTTCGTGATATCTTCTTTTGAGGAGGTCAAAGGTCGGACCCCAGTGGTAGAGCCTACTGTACATTGTCTAACAGCGACGCTGTTGTCGATGGTTCCGAGTCTAGCGCAGGTGAAAATTTTTGCTAGTCTTAAATATAGCAAATTTGTCGTGGCACATGCATGTTGTGCATGTCGTCGATCTCTGACAGATCTTGTTGCTTGTAACCCATAGGCACCTGAAGAATGCCAGTAGCCCCAGAAGGGGTTCCAACCACCCTTCACGGGTTTAAATAAGTATCGAGTTTTAAAGCAGTGGATTTCGAAGCAGGAGATTTGAAAACTTCCGAAGATGCCTCCTTTTAGGGGAGGCGGATCGGCTAGTGGCAGAGCCTCCTGTACATTTTCTAACGGCGACGCTGTTGTCGATGGTTCGAGGCCTGGCGCGAAAGAGTTCGTCTTATTATTGCAAATTTGTCGTAACAAGCATGTTGTGCGCATAATCATCTGATCCTCGACTTTGGTATGTTGCTCCATGTAACCCCATGAGCACCCTGAAGAATGCCGTGTGGGCCAGAAGGGTTTCAACCACCCTTCCGTGGTTAAATAGTAGCAGAGTTTCAAAGGCGGTGATATCAAAGCAGAAATTTGAGAAACTTCCAAGATGACTTATTTTTGGGCCAGGCGGATTAGAGCTCATGACATTCTCACTGAACATTGTCTAACAGCAGAGCATGTTGTCGATGGTTCAGAGTCTACCACAGTGAAATTTTCATCTTATTATTGCTAATTTTGTGGCAACAAACATTTTCTGCGTTTCTCGGCGTTCCTTGACTTTGGTAGGTTGCTCCTGTAACCCATGAGCACCCCTGAAGAATGCCGTGTAGCCCCAGAAGGGGTTCCAACCACCCTTCTGTGGATTTAAATAAGTATTGAGTTTCAAAGCGGTGATATCAAAGCAGGAGATTTGAAAACTTCCAAGATGACTTATTTTTTGGGCAGGCGAATTGGGCTAGTGGTAGAGCCTACTGTACATTGTCTAACGGCGACGCTGTTGTCGATGGTTCGAGTCCTGGCGTGAGTGAATTTTTTTCGTCTTATTATTGCAAATTTGTGGCAACAAGCATGTTGTGCGCATGTCGGCGTTCTTTGACTATGGTCGGTTGCTCCTGTAACCCAGGAGCACCCCAGTAGAATGCCGTGTAGCCCCAGTAGGGGTTCCAATCACCCTTCTTTGAATTTAAATAAGTATCGAGTTTCAAAGCAGTGATATCGAAGCAGGATATTTGAAAACTTCCAAGATGCCTTATTTTTGGGGAAGGCGGATTGGACTAGTGGTACCAGAAACCTCCTGGCCACATTGTCAACGGCGACGCTGTTGTCAGTGGTTCGAGTCCTGGCGCGATTGAAATTTTTCTTCGCTATTATTGCAAATTTGTCGCAACAAGCATGTTTGTGCATGTCGGCCGTTTCTTGACTTTGGTCAGTTTAGCCAGTAGAATGCCGTGTGGCCCCAGAAGGGATTACAACCACCCTTCTGTGGTTAAATAAGTATCGGGTTTCAAAGCAGTGATATCGAAGCGAAGATTTGAAAACTTCCGAGATGCCTTCTTTTTTTTTTGGGGTGGATCGGACCTGGTGTTCAGGAAACTAATGTGCATTCTTGTCTAAAAGAGCGACCTTTGTTGTCGTGTGGTTTGAGTCTAGCATGAGTGAAATTTGTCCTATTATTTCTACAAATTATCAACAAGAATGATGTTCCCATGCCGGCGTGGCCTGACTTTATGGTTGGTTGCTCCTGTAACACGGGAGCAAAAACTAGCAAATGCTGTGTAACCCCAGTGGGGTTAAGCTTTACTGGAATTTAAATACATTAAGTACCAGTTTCAAGCAAACGATATCAAAGCAGGAGACTTGAAAACTGTTCCGAGATACCTTCTTTTCTGAATTGCAGATCGGACTGGTGGCTGATCCTCCTGCTACATTGTCTAACGGCGACATGTTGTCGATGAGTTCGAAGGTCTAGCGCAGTGAAATTTATAGTCTTATTATTGCAAATTTATCATAACAAGCATCTTGTGCCCATGTCAGCGTGGCTTGACTTTGGTTGTTGCTCTGTAACCCAGGGCAACCCATCAAACAAACGTGTAGCCCCAGCAGAAGTTCTATATCTGTACTTTTATATCTGTACCTCTTATTCCAGACCATGATCTCACTACTATACATTAACACAGGTAATAGCATACCGTCATTTAAGTCCCCTAACAACACACTCCTGGACTTATTCCCTTTGCCTCACTAGTATTTAATTGCCAAACCCTCTTCCTTCCATTCACAACTTTCATACTTTACATTCTGCATCATCCGTTCCCTTTTCAACCAACATATATCCTAAATGTTTGAACTCAGACACATTTTGTTCCAGCTGCTCACCATCCATCAGGATCACACACTGCTGGCTGTCCTCACGATCATCACCTTTCTATGTTCTACATTTACTTTCAATCCCCTCCTTTTACACACCTCTCTCTACTAATCCCCTCAAAGGTATTTCAGATTCGCCACACTAAACTAAATCATCCGCATATAATAGGTAGGGCACCCTCCACTCTCTTTCATTCTCCATTACTCTAACACCATCCCTTGCTACCTCACCCAACCTCTGATTCTTTTCATAAAGTCAATCCATATATATATATATATATATATAACTCTATATATATATATATATATATATATATATATATATATATACATATATATATATATATATATATATATATATATATATACATATATATATATATATATATATATATATATATATATATATATATATATATATATATATATATATATATATATATATATATTCTTTCAATTGAATCAATTCAATCCTTTGATATATTTCTTTATAACCAAAAGAAAATAATTATTATTTTCAAACCAACTCGGAACTACCGGGTTTTCTGCCCTGGTTGAGAAATTGTTCAGTACTTTCTGTGAAATTACTACGTGCAAATTCATTTTGAAAAATTTATGCTGGAATACGGTTCCGTTTCATACTCGGCTCTTTCACTCCAGATCCGGCGCTGGATCCGACTAGGTTCACTATTTAAAGTGTTTATCTGCTTCTTTGCAGCATTCAGCTTTTCTACCCAAAAAAATATTTATAAGCGCTTTAATTCAGCGCCACCGGAATCAAACCGTTTTTAAACCGGATCACGATTATCAGGTTTTACCTAGCCCTTTGAACATTGTTCTTTTATCGCTAAGCATCTCAGGTACTGTACAAAAAGTATTTCTTGGAAAAAAATTCAACTTCAGTCGATTTCCTTCAAACCCGGTTTCGACTCGGATCGGATCGACTAAGGTTTTTGAACTGTTGAGGGGTGGTCGCAAAGTCTTCTGGCAACGTTTTCTTCAAAATATTTCTTGAAAATATTAGCAAGATTCGGTTAAAACCAATCTAGATCTATCAGTCAGGATCATCAAAAGGTTCCACCACTATTTGAAAGTCTGTTCAGCATCTTCTTTCAATGAATTTTCTAAAAATATTTCTTAAAAGTCTACCAGGACCAGGGTTGCGGGGTCGAATTCAGGTCGGGGTCACGGAGTCGAGGTCGGTAGTTTTGAAGAAGTTGAGTCGGAGTCGGGAGTCAAGTAAATTTGAAGGGTGGAGGTCAGTCGGAGTCGAGTCGGCCAATTTTCAAGAGGTCGGAGTCGAGTCGGAGTCGGGTGGAGTCGGTAGCTTTTAGATAGAGTTGGGTCAGCAAAAATTTATAACTGTAAGATATAAATTGTGATGCTAATTTTGACTTCATCGCCATGCGTTTATTGACTTTCGACTACATCACAAATATGAAATTACCAAACTTCGAAGATTTTTAACCAACACCTTATGTTTCAATTTGAACTATATTCTAATAAATTCAAACCTTCAACCTTATACCATCTGTATTTAAGATACTGAAGAATAAAGACTCCATGGTACGAAGAAAAATTTCTCTCATTGACAATATTATACTAGCTGCTGTTTATATTGATCCAATCTACAGGGTAAACTTAAAGAACAACAACAAAAAAGCTAAATCTGCGCTTTGCAAGTAATGACCATTTGTACATTAAAGGGTTGCAAAAAGGTTCAAGAGAAAAGGATACATCAGCATATTTGTAGTACAGTAAACTACAGCTATCTCCCGTTACCTACCTTCCCAAAGTCATTCTTCAGAAAGTTCAAAAGATTAGTATGAAAGCTTCTAGATATTGAAGAGCTTAGTCGAAAGCGTCGATTGGTTCAAGAAAAAGGTCAAGGTCCTTCCTAATCCTTGTACACAATATTTCATAACTTTAAATAAAATTTCTTTGCTACAAAAGAAGTTGAAAAATTTTATGCAACTTCGAAGAGTATCAAGACATTGTACAAGAAGCTGAAATTACTGTTACTGCTCTACCTCCAACGCAAGTTAGCGTGGAACTACTTTTTCTGCTCTTCGCATTATAAAATCAGACCAAAGAGGAAAAATGAAGGAGAACCTGGCAGCACAGTCACTATTCTCTTTAAAGAACTAATCATTCAATACAGTGAGTGATTTAGATGTAAAGTTCATGTTCTACTGGCTCAAAACGGTAGAGCGACGGAGTCGCATGGCAAGGTCGCGGTTCGAATTCTAGTTCGGATCCTAGGTAGAAATTACATAGAGAGTTCCCCTCCTTGAATAAGACTGTACCCGTGAAGTGCAATGGCTTTTATTA
>JABUQX010141811.1:0-2500 GCA_015478945.1 Trachelipus rathkii
TCCAGTCAGCCACTAACTATTTTATTGTTTATTACACTACTGGCCAATTTTTATAAGTTTTTAAAATTGCTTTGAATAAAAGGTTATGAAATTTAATTTATTTCATTTAATTTATTTTAATACATCAGGACAATATAAATATTTCTTGTTTTGGGCACCTTTGGCACCTGGAAGTGCTTTAACGCGACATGCCAGTAATTAAAGTTCTGCACAAATTTCGGACTTTTTCGGAATGAAATCAAACCTGAATAAGACGTTCTATGAGTTTTACTTTGGTCGTAATTGGAACATCGTGTATTTCATCTTTCAACATGGACAACAAACTCTCAATAGGGTTCATGTCAGGTGAATTTCCAGGCCATGGAAGTACCTCTGCGCCATTCTGTGTGAACCATCTCTTTACTGACTTCGCTGAATAATGACACGGGGCGGAGTCCTGTTGAAAAATTCAAGGTCTATCGCCAAACCAATCCCTTGTTTGAAGGTGGTAAACGAGTTTGTAGTACATTTATATACTTGTGCTGATGCTGTTCCATGGTGCATTCAACAATCATCAATCGACTTGGAGCCATGAACAAGAAAATGGCACCCCACACCACATGATTCTGTGAGTTTTACACCGTTTTTCTGAGGCATTCGGGTTTAAATTTTACCTCAATTGATCACCTTTCACGCTCTGCACACGATCATCAAGCGCAGTGGTGGATTCATCAGAGAATACAATCTGGAGCAATCTATATAAAACTCAATATGGACAGTAGGAAAAGAAAAGAAGACGAGATAATGCAAGTAGTCAAACAAGTACAGAAATTCATGATTTTAAATAGATGGTTGATAATTCAGTAATAATGATATTTTCAAGTGTCATTGCGATTTTACTAATAACAAATTCTCTTTTATTAGTGATAAAAGAAATAATAGCTATCTGATTAACTCTTACCTGCTCCCATTGCTCAGAAGTCCAATGAATATGAGTCTGAGCCCAGGCATTACTTGCCCGATTCATTTCTAAGTTAGTCTAGGCTTCTTTCTTGGACGATAGGCTTTTAATCCAGCATCTAATAGCCCCCTATTGGCGGCTCTGCTAGAAAGAATAATCCCCTCTACTGATAAAATATTGGAAAGCTTCCTACATGATATTCTTCTAATTTTCAGAGCCATTTGAAATATTTTTCTGTCCTCCCTGGGTGTTGTGTTTTCTTTTCTTTTTTACATTTGCCAGCCCTATTTGAGCTCAAACTGTGGCTTATTTATTTCAATTTCTTCTTAATATTACTAACTGTTTTAGTTGAAACCCCAATTTTTGCTGCTATTTCTTTCTGTTTAAGTTGCTCACTTTAATAACACATTAATCTGTCCGACTTTCCGTGGACTCAAATCAGTAACTTCTGCCCTTATTTGATCACTTTATAAATTGCCAAGGCTCTTCAAGAAGTACGGATATCTCCTCACCAATAAAAATATTGATATACACTAATTATAAATAATAAAAGGTCTTTTTATCGCTAACACACAACTCCGTGGGACAGCAACTGAACGCTTGTGAAAATATAATAAACACTGAATAATTCACCAAATCTGTCATTGTTACCAGATACTGCCACACAATACATTGAAGTTTGGTAAATAAGTAGTAAATATTAAAATAAGTTGAAAAAAGGTTGAAAAAAAATTAAATTTCACTTAACAGGTTTTTATTCAAAATCGGAATTATTAAAATCCATAATAAATTGACCAGTACTTTATATTATAACTCATCTTTTTAGTTAAAGATCAAAGTATTTGAATTTCAGATGATAACTTAGGTCATTTTTACTTTTTCAAAGTTAGGAAAAGTATTAATGTGAATAATCAGAAATTAATGTTAATTTAATTTTAACTTACTTGAAGTTAAGCTTTACTTACTTTTAATTTTTTACTTAATCTTAATCAATTTACTAAAAAATAATTTTATAATAATCGGCGACCTATCAAATTTGAATAATTTTCATAAATTACTTTAATACATTTTTATAATAAACGGCGACCTATCAAACTAAACAAAGACAATAATCATTTCAGAAAATGTTTCATCAAGCACTAGCATTTCTCACCATACGAAAAATTTTAACTCTACCCACTAATATATATGAAGAAACAAAAATATTACCAGGTATCATATTATAACACTCCGGTGGAGTTAATTTTATTGAAGGGTACTTAGATTTAATTGTATCCTTGGTATGTCCGTCTGAAATTAAAACAACTATTTACAGAACCACTAAAATGAGAGTTACCCTAAAAAACACTTTCCTACCCGCCTTTCAAAACAATTTTAACAATATTTCAATAAATCAAAGGGCACACCAATGGGAATTTCAACTTATTAATATTAGAACAAAAGTAATATCCCTGAAATTAAATGAACTTAAAAGCTTACCATGTGTCTCCTCTCAAACAAAACACAAGAGAGCTGCCTTCGAGCTAGGAGGAGATATCCTTAATATTTTATTTGGGACAG
>JABUQX010141811.1:12500-15754 GCA_015478945.1 Trachelipus rathkii
AAATTTGCTGGCGTGTCTAACTCTCAATAAAATATATATATATATATATATATATATATATATATATATATATATATATATATATATATATATATATATATATATATATATATTATATATATATATATATATATTTTTTTTTTTTTTTTTTTTTTATAGAAGATAAACACCACCGCTCACGGGCAGAGCCCTAATCTAGGAGGGGGTGTACTCGATTAACGTCCGAGCAGGACGAAGCAAAGCCTAAGGAGAGAATTGCTCACATTCTCCCACCCGACCAGTTGCGAACCTGGGACCCTCACTTTGTTTGGTGAGTGCTCTAACACTGAGCTACCGGGCGCTTTTTAAATAAATAAATATAAAATATTTAAAAAAATACATATATACATATACAAATACATACGTACATACACATAAAAATACATATATAAATATACATACATATACAATTATTACTATCATTATCATTATTACTATTATGCCAAACACTATATTTAACAAAATTTTTACATTATATTTCACTAATAATCTCTACTATTTACTATATTTTAATATTAACATTATTATTATGCTATACACTTTTTAATTAATATTATTACGCTATACACTATATTCACTGTATTTTAAATTATTCACAACTATTCACTTAATAAATTAACATTATTACTATTATTATTATTGTTATTATTATTATTATTATTATTATTATTATTATTATTATTATTATTATTATTATTATTATTATTATTATTATTATTATTATTATTATTATTATTATTATTATTATTATTATTATTATTATTATTATTATTATTATTATTATTATTATTATATTTCACACAAAAAAACACTATATTTCACTATTATTAGTCACCATTCACTATACTTTTTATTATTATCATTTTCTTCAATATTATCATTTTCTTCAATATTATCACTATCACTATTATCACTACTACTACTATCATTATTATCACTATATATATAAAATCATCATTATTATCAATATAATATATTTTGCCTTTTCCAACATTGCACGGGAAGTAAAGGTTGACAGTTGAGGTGGTTTTCTTCTTTGGACAAAGATCAAGAAGCGTCGAAAATCAAATTCTATATATATATATATATATATATATATATATATATATATATATATATATATATATATATATATATATATATATATATATATATATATATATATATATATGGCAAAAGTAAGTGTGCCAGTGAGAGATGGTACCGAGTGCCAGCGTCCCATGACTTTCAATGCGAATTCAACTGAGTGTCATTGCAAGTATGATGTGGCACTCCCCATACGATTTTTCGAGGAGATGTTCGAGTTATCTACTTCAGAAATAGGGTCCATCTCTTAGACCACTGTCCCATACTTGATTAATTATTATTTATTAAGAATTAAAGATAATGAGAGAGCTGGGTGATGATACGCTTTTGTTATTAATTGTTAATACATTTTTTGATAAATAATGGGTAATGATTCCAATAAGTTTATTAGAAGAAGAGAGAATCCCAAAAAAAAAAAAAAAAAAAAAAAAAAAAACAAAAAAAAACACCTTACTCATTCAAAGAGTGGAAAAAGTCTGATTCTACTTTCACATATTCAGGCTTTTGAATTTCAAGGGGTAGGGATGTTAATTACATTTGAACCAAATATTAAAATATTTAATTACAAAGTAAAATAAAATTAAAAAAATATATAATAATATGTAATAATATGTATATGTATATATATATATATGTAATAATAACATATAAATATATATATATAATAATAATAATAATAATAATAATATAATATATATATAATTTATATATATAATAATAATATATAATATATAATAATATATATATAATATAATAATAATATATATGTATAATATATAATAATAATAATAATATAATATATATATATTATTCTATAATATAATAATAATATATAATATATATGTATAATAATAATATAATAATATAATAATAATAATATATATATAATAATAATATATATATATATATATATATATATTAATAATAATAATAATATAATAATAATATATATAATAATAATATATAATATATGTAATAATAATAATAATAATAATATATAATAATAATATAATATATATATAATATATATATATATATGTATATATATATATTTATATATATATATAATAATAATATATATATATGCTCTATATCTTATATATATATATATATAATAATAATATATATATATATATATATATATATATATATATATATAATTTAATATATAATATATATATATATATATATATATATATATATATATATATATATATATATATATATATATATATGTAATATATATATATATATATATATATATATATATATATATATATAATAATATATATATAGATATATATATATATATATATATAATATATATATATATAATAATATATATATAATAATAACTATAATAAATAATAATATATATATATATATATATATGTATATAAAAATATATATGTGTCATTAGTTTGTTGTTTAACCCTGGACTCCTCTTACATGGGAAGCCCATGCCATTTCAGAAACCCAACTACCTCCACCGGGCAGAGCCATGGAACCCTCAGGAGGTGATCTGATGTGTATTCTATAGGGTGTGAGGGTTGGGCATTTAGAGATGATTATTACGACAGTTCTGGCTCTGTCAGGCATCTCTGACAGAGTGAGGATGGAGCTTGTTGAAGGTTGGAATCTATGTTTGTATTCTTGAAGGGGTTTGGGTGATATCCGAATCTTAATCTGGAAAAGGAGATCTGTGTCTTTCGTGGGAGTAGGTTATGTGAGGGGATATTTCGGGGTAGTAGTTTGAGGCTATTTGTTGGACGATTGTTAAGGTATCGCTGTGAAATATGAATGAATATGATTTGTTAAAGGGGGTGTTTTTGGGGAGGGAGATGGTCTTGAAGAGTTCGCTATAATAGAGGGCTGCGGAAAGAAGGAGAGAGATTTAAGGCGGTGTGGTGTGTGTTCTGAAAGTATTTATATTGGGAGTGGGAGGGTCGAGAATCTTGGCATAAGAATTGGGCTCATATCATATCAAGATGGTCTAAGAATTGTTAGGATTTTTGTTCTTCATTGCAGATGTTGAACAGAAATTGGTTTCAGGCAACCAGTTTTTGATAGTAGGGCAGTATTTGTATTTTTGTAGTTTATTCCTATTGGTGGGGGAGGTTAGTGGGTAC
>JABUQX010141812.1:0-5000 GCA_015478945.1 Trachelipus rathkii
CCTAACATTTAACTATTATATAGTTTGCAACTGCCCCTTTTCTTGCTTAAACAACATTGCACTTTATTATGCCCAGCATCTTATTAGCTTTATTCTTTACTTTAAAACAATAATTAGATACTTTCAAATTACTGTTTAAACAAACAAACTCTAAACATGCAATAAATATATTTATAGGAACAAAATTATACCCAAAATCCGGCTCCGTTTCCGACTCCTGATCCGGATCCAACTGAGGTTTCTGAGCTATTTGAACATTGTTCAGCCTGTCTTCCAGCAATAAATGTTTCATCTAAAAAAAAGTTCTTGAAAAAAATTATAAACAGGATCCGACTCTGACTCCGGCTCCGGCTCCGGTTCCGACTCCGGATCCGGTTCCGATTAAGGTTTTTGAACTATTTGAAAATTAGTCAGCTAGTCTTCTGGCAATACATTTTTCAACTAAAAAATATTTTTTGAAAAAAAGTTAAAAACAGGATCCGGCTCCGTCTCCGACTCTGAATCCGACTTCGGATCCGGATCCGGATCCGGATCCATCAAAGGTTCCTGCACTATTTGAAAATTGTTCAGCACATCTTTCAATAAATTTTTCACCTAAAAAAATATTTCTTAAAAAAAATTCATACCCAGGACCCGGCTCCGAATCAGGCTCCGGATCCGACTAAGGTTTCTGTACTAATTGAAAATTGTTCAGCACGTCTTCTGGCAATACATTTTTTTCCTGAAAAGATATTTTTTGAAAAAAATTCAAACCCAGGATTCGGCTCCGGCTCCGGCTTAGGCTCTTTCTCTGGCTCCGGCTCTGGCTCCGACTCCGACACGGGCTCCGACTTCGGCTTCAGCTTCGGATCTGACTAAGGTTTCTGCACTATTTGAAAATAGTTCAGCACGTCTTCTATCAATAAATTTCTCACGAAAAAAAAATCGAAAAAATCATACTTCGGCTGCGGCTACGACTTCGACTCCGGCTCCGACTCCGAATCCGGATCCGATTAAGGATTCTGCACTATTTGAAAATTGTTCAACAAGTCTTCTGGAATAAATTTTTCATCTAAGAAAACTATCTCTTGAAAAAATTTATACCCAGGATCCGGCTCCGAATCTGGATCTGGATCCGGCTTCGTATCCGGATCCGGACCCGACTAAGGTTTCTGCACTATTTGAAATTTGTTCAGTACGTTTTCTGGCATTAAATTTTTCACCTAAAAATTAAAAAAAAAAAAAAATTCAGACTCCGGCTAAGGGCTCCGGCTCCGGCTCCGGCTCCGGCTCCGGCTCCGACTCTAGCTCCGGCTTATGCTCCGGCTCCGACTTTACTTTCGGGACCGGATCTGACTAAGGTTTCTGAACTATTTGAAAATTGTTTAGTACGTTTTCTGGCAATAAATTTTTCACCTAAAAAATATTTAAAAAAAAAAAATCATACCCCGGCTCCGGCTCCGGCTCCGGCTCCGGCTCCGGCTCCGGCTCCGGCTCCGGCTCCGGCTCCGGCTCCGGATCCGGATCCGGATCCGACTAAGGTTTCTGAACTATTTGGAATTGTTCAGCGACTCTATTAATAAAGGTACCACTAAAAAAATATTTTGAAGAGAAAATGTTACCCCGACTCTATCTCCGACTTTGAATCCGGCTCCGGCTCCGGCTACGACTCCGAATCCAGATTCTTAAGGATTCTGCACTATTTGAAAATTGTTCAGCAAGTCTTCTGGCAATAAATTTTCATCTAAGAAAATTATTTCTTGAAAAAATTTATACCCAGGATCCGTTTCCGAATCCGGATCCGTAGCCGACTAATGTTTCTGCACTATTTGAGAAAATTGTTCAGTACGTCTTCTGGCATTAAATGTACAAAAGTATTTTTTGAAAAAAATTCGCACCCAGGCTCCGGCTCATGTATACTTTTTCCCCGGCTCCGGCTCCGGCGCTCCGGCTCCGGCTCCATGCTCCGGCTCATGATCCGGCTCCGACTTCATCTTCGGCTCCGGATCTGACTAAGGTTTCTGAACTATTTGAAAATTGTTCAGCACGTCTTCTGGCAATAAATTTTTCATCTAAAAAAATATTCTTCGGAAAAAAAATTATACTATTGCACCGGCTCTGACTCTGGCTGTGACTTCGACTCCGACTCCAACTTCGACTCCGGATCCGGATTCGACTCCGGATTCTGCACTATTTGAAACTGTTCAACACGTCTTCTGGCAACAAATTTTTCATCTAAAAAAAATTTTCTTGAAAAAAAATTATACCCAGAATCCGGCTCCCGCTCCGGATCCGCGTCTGGATCCAACTAAGGTTTCTGCACTATTTGAAAATTGCTCAGCATTTCTTCTGGCAATAAGTTTTTCACCTAAAAAATATTTTTCGAAAAAAATCAAACTTCGGCACCGGCTCTGATTCCGGCTCCGACTTCGACTCCTGCTCCGACTCCGGATCCGGATCCGACTAAGGATTCTGCACTATTTAAAAATTGTTCAGTACGTCTTCTGGCATTAAAATTTTCACCTAAAAAAATATTTTTTGAAAAACATTCATTCATACTCCGGCTCCGAGTCCTGCTCCGGCTCCGATTTCACCTTCGGCTCCGGATCTGACTAAGGTTTCTGCACTATTTCAAAATTGTTTAGTTCGTCTTCTGGCATTAAATTTTTCACCTAAAAATATATTTTTTGAAAAAAAATCATATCCAGGATCCGGCTCCAGCTCCGGCTCCGGCTCTAACTTCAGCTTCAGCTTCGGATCTGAATAAAGTTTCTGCCCTATTTGAAAATTGTTCAGCAGATCTTTTAAAAAAATATTCTTCGAAAAAAAATCATACTCCGGCTCCAGCTCAGGCTCCGACTTCGGCTCCGGCTCTGACTTCGGATCTGGATCCGACTAAGGATTCTGTACTATTTGAAAGTTGTTCAGCACATCTGCCAATAAATTTTTCATCTAAAAAAATTATTTCATGAAAAAAAATATATATATATATACCTAGGATACGGCTAAGGCTCCCACTCCGGCTCCGGTTCCAGCTTCGGCTCTGGATCCATTTATTTGACTGAGTAAAATCCGAAGAATGCGCTAGAGGTTGAGAATATGAAAAAAAATTAGATTTTCCATATTTATAAATAAAACATTTTTTGATCCTGAACCTGGAATTGCAATTTTGAGTGGAATTGAAATTTTTGAGTTCGACACCTCTCTAAATAAATTTCTGTATCTAAAAACCCATTTAGAATTTTTAAAAAATAATTACACGGAGATGTTCAGGAGGAGTTTTTCTACTAATTTAGATAATAAAAAAATTGAAACTTTTGATTTTAGATAATAAAAAAAAAAAATTTGAAAATTATGATTTTGCTTTCAAAAAGTATTTCCTTAAAAATTTGAGATAGAGAAGAAACAATTTTTTTGACAACATTTCTTTTTATAAATTTGAATAAAGTGCAAAATTAAAAAAAATAAAATTAAAAAAACTTTAAATTTTAAATTTTAGGAAAAATGAAGCTGCGTTTCGCGAAGTCGTCGAGTCATAGGAAGAAAATTTTACAATTCTCATCTCCCGAAAGATAGGGATGAAAACCCCTCTCTGTCATATGTTTCTTTTCGTGAATGGTGATGATACGTTTGAAAACTTATCAGCCACTAACCTCACCCTGTAACTATGCAGGATATGGTGCTTTGTATAAATAAAAATATATATATATATATATATATATATATATATATATATAGCGTATATATATAATATATATATATATATATATATATATATATATATATAACTTTGTATATTTTATATATATATATATATATATATATATATATATATATATATATATATATATATATATATATATATATACTTTTAGGGCGTGTTTTTGGAAATACTTAAATTTATAAAACTTATTTTGGAATATATATTTCTCTATAAATAATTTTTCCTTTGTTTGTTTTATCTATTCTTGACTTACAATTGTAAAAATAGAATAAAACTAATAAATATTTTATTGTATTGTATTTGCGTTTACCTTTTGATTTATTTTGTTTATTCAGGTAGTCGAGATTAAGGAGAGTCATAAAATTAATCGATTAGAAAGTTACCTTCTGACTCATATAAAAACCCAACATATATATATATATATATATATATATATATATATATATATATATATATATATATATATATATATATATATATATATATAACCTTAACCTTAACCATATCTATATATATACTGTTCTATACTCTCATATATAGATATATATATATATATATATAACTGCTGATATATATATTTCTCACCATGCGCCTCCGTGTAGGGTCATCCCCTGTCGTTTGCAATGCTTCTCCACCGGACCCTCTCTTCGTACAGTCGATATTCCTCCACCTGATCCAGCATCCAGCACCCCTTCGCAACTGCCGCCGCCGCCGCCGCCACCCCATCCTTCCATTTCTTCCATGGTCGTTCCACCGGTCTTCAACCTGCAGGCTGCCATGCATAAAATCTATCCGGGTATCTCTCTTCATCCGTCCGTCTGATGTATCCATACCATCTTAATTACTCTCTTTCAATCAGATTCTCCACCGCCTCGACCCCCAACTCCTCTCTTACCTCAGTATTTCTTCTTCTTTCTCCTCTGGTAGTACCCTCATTTCCGCCGCCACGATCTTACTCCTTGGTCTAGTTGTAGAGTCCACGACTCCGACCAAACAAAAGTACTGGTCTCAGAATCGCGGTATAAATCAACGTTTTAACCTGTCACAGCAGGGGATATAACTGACCAATTCCTACAGAATAGATCGCTAATCTTTCCTCTATTTCACCATCCGTCATTCCACTGGTGTTTACCGTAACTCCCAGATACTTAAACTTCCTCGCATCTTTTATCCTTTCCTTACCGATCTCTAATGTTTAGGTTCTTTCCTTCTCTAGATATCTTCATCACTTCAGTCTTTCTCATATTCATCCTCAATCCCATTTAAAATCATAGCATCTCTCACATTTTAATGACTG
>JABUQX010141812.1:15000-19602 GCA_015478945.1 Trachelipus rathkii
ACAGCCTTCTCTCTCTCTTCAAAGTATTCAAATTAATCCAGTGAACCGTCATCCCCAGAAAACTCTTGTTTGTTGTTCCCATTCCAGGTGTCTTCGGTTGTGGCCACATAACTGACCTTACTGAAAATGTTGGTTAAATTAGCCTTCCCTATTATGCATATGACATCAAGATCCCTCATCCCATTTCTTCTGAAGGTGATGTGGAAATCAGAGTTTAGGTAGGACAGGAATTCGACAAAGAACTCAGACTCCACAATGTGAATAGGCCCAATGTCATGTAGCTGAAATCTAGAAGCAAAATATTTGATGAGAAATGATATTAATAACAAATGAAACTTGGTATTTCAAAATCGAAAATTTTTGTATGGACTGTATTCTCTTAGTTTTTTTAACCTGCTAGTTGTGACACCACTTATAGTTAACCTGTACTTAAAATAAACACTTACCTACAAAGCAACTCAAGAGCTCTCTTCTGTTTAAATATTTTCGACATAGACTGAAGAATGATGGTCTGACGCTTTTTGCTGGGTGTCTTACTGTCTGTTGAGCAGCTCCAGCTCCGCTTTGACCCTTCTTCAATTGCAGTACACTGCTCCTTGTGCAAAGAAGGATGTTTCTTAAAAAAAAAGTTATAAAACTAAAATCCTTATTCATGTAAATAAAATATGTGAAATATTTAGTGGTTGAATTTTAAAATTAAAAAGAAATAAAATTCAAATAAAAAATATCGGTGTAAGCTACTACGGTCAAGTAGTGCGATTTCAAGCTATGTGTTGATTTAATGTCAAAGGAAGTTTTACATTGGGAGCATTCAATCTTTCTTTTGTACATCACTCTGTTGCCCTCAGAATAATTCTTCATGCTCTTGACAGACCCAAAGTACATGATAAGATGGGCCATAGGTGCTCCAAGTCATCTTGGCTGCTTTTTTCATGGGAAGTACAGGCAGCATCACACTCAATAATTTCAAGAGTTACACTTCGACGACTTTCATTCACCGTTTGAAATTCTTTTTCCTTTTAAGAACTTATTCATATCTGTTTTATCCCAATTTAAACACAAAAGCACTAAAAAGGTTTAATCGTTAATCACAAGTAACCAATAAACTTAGTAAATTGGCTATAATAATAATAATAATAATAATAATAATAATAATAATAATAATAATAATAATAATAATAATAATAATAATAATAATAATAATAATAATAATAATAATAATAATAATAATAATAATAATAATAATAATAATAATAATAATAATAATAATAATGATAATAATAATAATAATAATAATAATAATAATAATAACGATAATCAATAATAATAATAATAATAATAATCACACACACACACACACACACACACACACACACACACACAATAATAATAATAATAATAATAATAATAATAATAATAATAATAATAATAATAATAATAATAATAATAATAATAATAATATAATAATAATAATAATAATAATAATAATAATAATAATAACAATAATAATAATACAAATAATAATAATAATAATAATAATAATAACAATAATAATAATAATAATAATAATAATAATAATAATAATAATAATAATAATAATAATATTAATAATAATAATAATAATAGTAATAATAATAATAATAATAATAATAATAATAATAATAATAATAATAATAATAATAATCCACACACAATAATAATAATAATAATAATAATATTAATAATAATAATAATAATAATAATAATATTTTGAAATTATTAGTTCAATAATATTATAAAACGATTTAGTAAAATTGTAATTTAACATATGGTGGTCTCACAGTCGTGTTCTATAAAGATATACAGAAGGTGCTGCCTCTGAATTTAGCCTTCTCCTGAAGAGTGCAAACAGAACGACTTCTCAGTAGTATGTCCATAAGTCCGACCCCCGGTCTACTCGTTTTAGGCCCTCTTTCCTTGAAAGATGGCAGTTAAACAGGCTCTGCCGATTCAGGACTTCCAAGTTTTTGTTTACACTTTGTATATTGTGCCGGGCAATACTGACTGCGTATCTTTCAGTGAATGAAATATTTGTGTTAAGATGAACATTTTATTAATAATTCCATAATCTGATTTTAAAACGATGTAATAGCCAAAAAAAATTTAAAATTTAACATATAGTAATTCACAATGTGTCAAGCCCACAACAGAAAATATCTAGTCTTTCCAGAAGAAAAATCATTTCACTTTCAGAAACCATAAGTCCGAAAAACTCTAAAGTAGGGGGCTTAAAGAATTCGACGAAGCGACTCAGAGGAAAGTCTGACGCTCTTACCTTTGAACCTCCAGGATGGCTGTAAGCGCCCTACTTTAGAGTTTTTCAGACTTATGGACACCCTTCTGAGAAGTGGACATGATTTTTCTTCTCGAGAGGTTTATCTTAATTACTATCTGCTGTGTCTTTTTATAGAACTTTTTTGACACATTTGTGAAGTTACTTTATATGTTAAATTTAATTTTTTTTTGGCTATTACATCGTTTTATTATATTGTGGAACTATTAACAAAATATTCATCATAGCCGTTCCCACAAATTAATTTCATTTCTGCCTGAAGATGCCTCGAGTTCGGAGGCGAAATATTGCAACAATATAATAGTTCAACAGCTCTTAAGTCCTTGAGGAAATGATCTCAATAGGAATAGTTTTCTTTAGCTAAAGAAAATAATTCGACGAAGCTTAATCTGAGAGAAAGTCCGACGCTCTTAATTTTGAACCTCCAGGATGTAGCCTGTGCAAGGCCCTACTTTAGAGATTTTCGGACTTATGGACACCCTTTCTGAGAAGTGGACATGATTTTTCTTCTGGAGAAGTTTAGATGAAGTATTTTCTGTTGTGTCTTTTTATAGAACTTTTTTGACACATTTGTGGTTACTTTATATGTTAAATTTTAATTTTTTTTTGGCTATTACATCGTTTTATTATATTGTGAAATTATTAAGATAATATTCATCATAGCTTCCCACAAATTAATTTCATTTCTGCCTGAAGATGCCTCGAGTTCGGATGCGAAATATTGCAACAATATACAAGTCTTCAACAAAGCTCTTAAGTCCTGAAGAAATGATCTCAACAGGAATAGTTTTCTTCTTATCTTTCAAAGGAAAAAGAATTCGACGAAGCGACTCTGAGAGGAAAGTCCGACGCTCTTACCTTTGAACCTAAAGGATGGCTGTAAGCGCCCTACTTTAGAGTTTTTCGGACTTATGGACTTAAACATAATTTTTCTTCTGGAGAAGTTTAGATGAAGTATTTTCTGTTGTGTCTTTTTATAGAACTTTTTTGACACATTTGTGAAGTTACTTTATATGTTAAATTTTAATTTTTTTTTGGGCTATTACATCGTTTTATTATATTGTGGAACTATTAACAAAATATTCATCATAGACGTTCCCACAAATTAATTTCATTTCTGCCTGAAGATGCCTCAAGTTCGGAGGCGAAATATTGCAACAATATACAAGTCTTCAACAAAGCTCTTAAGTCCTGAAGAAATGATCTCAACAGGAATAGTTTTCTTCTTATCTTTCAAAGGAAAAAGAATTCGACGAAGCGACTCTGAGAGGAAAGTCCTACGCTCTTACCTTTGAACCTCCAGGATGGCTGTAAGCCCCCTACTTTATAGTTTTTCGGACTTATGGACACCCATTCTGAGAAGTGGACATGATTTTTCTTCTGGAGAAGTTTAGATGAAGTATTTTCTGTTGTGTCTTTTTATTGAACTTTTTTGACACATTTGCGAAGTTACTTTATATGTTAAATTTTAATTTTTTTTTGGCTAATGCATCGTTTTATTATATTGTGGAACTGTTAACAAAATATTCCTCATAGCCGTTCCCACAAATTAATTTCATTTCTGCCTGAAGATGCCTCGAGCTCGGAGGCGAAATATTGCAACAATATACAAGTCTTCAACAAAGCTCTTAAGTCCTGAAGAAATGATCTCAACAAGAATAGTTTTCTTCTTATCTTTCAAAGGAAAAAGAATTCGACGAAGCGACTCTGAGAGGAAAGTCCGACGCTCTTACCTTTGAACCTCCAGGATGGCTGTAAGCCCCCTACTTTAGAGTTTTTCGGACTTATAGACACCCTTTCTGAGAAGTGAACATGATTTTTCTTCTGGAGAAGTTTAGATGAAGTATTTTCTGTTGTGTCTTTTTATAGAACTTTTTTGACACATTTGTGAAGTTACTTTATATGTTAAATTTTAAATTTTTTTGGCTATTACATCGTTTTATTATATTGTGGAACTATTAACAAAATATTCATCATAGACGTTCCCACAAATTAATTTCATTTCTGCCTGAAGATGCCTCAAGTTCGGAGGCGAAATATTGCAACAATATACAAGTCTTCAACAAAGCTCTTAAGTCCTGAAGAAATGATCTCAACAGGAATAGTTTTCTTCTTATCTTTCAAAGGAAAAAGAATTCGACGAAGCGACTCTGAGAGGAAAGTCCTACGCTCTTACCTTTGAACCTCCAGGATGGCTGTAAGCCCCCTACTTTATAGTTTTTCGGACTTATGGACACCCTTTCTGAGAAGTGGACATGATTTTTCTTCTG
>JABUQX010141813.1:0-2500 GCA_015478945.1 Trachelipus rathkii
ATATAAATATATATATATATATATATATATATACATATATATATATATGATACTGCTGCTGCTATATATATATATATATATATATATATATATATATATATACTGCTGCTATCTTTCTTCTTTACTATATATATATATATTGGTCCATATCACTCCATGTATATATATATATATATATATATCAGTGGTAGAGCACTCGCCTAGCCACGAAAGGCCACAGGTTCGAGGCTGGTTGGAGCGAGAGAACGTGAGCTATTCTCTAATAACTCTAGCTTCGTCTCACTCAGACGTTAATGAGTACATTGGTAGCGTGCTTTGCTACTAGTGGGGAAACTTCCCGGCATCCGCGATAGGCCTGGCCAGCCAGCGGATTTAGCCGTTAGGCCCGTTCATCATAACTTTATCCGTGAATCGAACCTTAAGGGGGTCCCTTAAGACTTTTAAACGTTAATATATATATATATATATATATATATATATATATATATATATATATATATATATATATATATATATATATATATATATATATATATATATATATATATATATATATATATATATATATATGTTAATAAAAAAAATATATATATATATATATATATATATATATATATATATATATATATATATATATATATATATATATATATATATATATATGTATATATATATATATATCATATATATATATATATATAAAATCGGAAAAACAAAAACCAAATAAAAATATATATATACATTTATAAAAAGTACATAAAAAATATACAAGACTCACAAAAAAAAATACACAAAAAATAAATAAATAAATTAAATAGTAATCGAATGTAAAAAAATATATATAGAAAAAATATATAAAATAATAATAATATATTTCGCTTAAATTGCCGCGAATTAAAATGCTTATCGTTTCGGAAAGAGAAAATCCGATTAGGACTAATTCTATCTTTAAAATAGGAGGGAAAGACTAAAGCAATATAAAGAAAAATGAAGAATTATATAGAAATTTCAAAGATCTATTAAATTTTATTATTATTATCACTATTATTATTATTATTATTATTATTATTATTATTATTATTATTATTATTATTATTATTATTATTATTATTATTATTATTATTATTATTATTATTATTATTATTATTATCATTATTATTATTATTAATTAAAAATGTCGTTATAATTTTAGGAAAGTTTCATTTGTTTGTTCAAATTTGTAATATATATATATATAGTATTTATATGTAATATGTATATATATGCTGCATATGTAATAATAATATATGTAATATATAATATATATATATATATATATATATATATATATATATATATATTTTATATAATAATAATATATATATATATATATATATATATATATATATATATATATATATATATATAATTTTGTGAAATATATCTCTATTAATAATAATAATAAAAATATATATATATATATAAAAACATAGAGATATAAAAACACTGCATAATAATAAGATGCATAATAATACTTACAAAGTTATATATATAATAATTGATATATATATATATATATATATATATATATATGCTTAATAATAATATATATAATATATATATATAATATATATAATAATAATAATATATAACATATATATATACAGGGTGTCTCAATAAAATGTACTATCACATTGACTGCTTTTGTTTTCAGGTGTAACTACCGTAACAGAATGGCAGGAGATCAACTTACCTTTGAAGAGAAAAAGTTTGTCCTTAAATGCTATTGGACCACCAGAAACGCCACGAAAGTGCAAAGACGGTTCAGAAGGGAGTTCGATAAACCGCCACCAACGCACCGGACCATTGCCTGCATCAGAGAGAAATTTGAAGCAGATGGAACCGTTCACAACGTCAACAAGAAACATTCTGGACGACCACGGACATCCACCAACCCTGCAAAGGAAAAGCAGGTACAGGAAACCCTCATCCGATCCCCACAGAAATCTCTACGACAAACATATCTCAAAAGATAGCGTCCATCGCATCTTGAAGCGTCTACGCTGGAAATGCTACATACCAAGACTACTCCATGCTCTCAATGAAGACGATCCGGACCGGAGACTTCAATTTTGTAAATGGTACCTGGCTAAATGTGCAGAAGATGCAGTGTTTCCACACAAAATTGTCTGGAGCGATGAAGCCACCTTTAAATTAAATGGCTCAATTAATCGCCATAATTGTACCTACTGGGGTCCTGTAAATCCCAATGTTAAAGCTGAACACCATTTAAACCTACCAAGGGTAACTGTGTGGTGTAGGATTTCAGCATTGGGCATCACAGGACCATTTTATTTAACGGAGCAGTTGATGGGGAAAGGTATCTAACCTTGCTGCAGGAGTCGGTCGGTCAACACATTGACGAGATGTTTGGTGATAACGACGTGATTTACTTTCAGCAAGATGGAAAGTAAACTACCATCGCGATGTAAGAGCTCACCTCGATGCAGCATTTCCAAAC
>JABUQX010141813.1:15000-20000 GCA_015478945.1 Trachelipus rathkii
TACTTCTTATCATTGAATTGCTCGTAGTAGAGTTATTTGTACTATATCATTGAATATTTGAACTCAAGGTAGTACAGTCGTTTGTTAAAACCTGTACCAGAACTAATGTTCTAGTGTTGCAACTTATACTCCGGTCGTTGATACATGATATAAGTTGATATTACATTGTTTTTTTTAACTGTCAATATAGTCGTTTCGATTATTTGTCTTATTGAAGTTAAACGTATTTAATTTTTCTGTGCATATTGGTGGGATAACAAACTGTTATTCCAACAATAAATAACGTTTGGAAATAAAGAAACACTGGTATAATTTTGGTAATTTTTTTTTTTATATTATGCTCTTATTATTATATAAATATATATATATATATATATATATATATATATATATATATATATATATATATATATATATATATATATATATATATATATATATATAAAATATATATCATATATATATATATATATATATATATATATATATATATATATATATATTTATTAATATTGTTAGATAGGCATTAAAATTTGCAAAGTTTTGAGCGGAGCGAAATAGTGGTTTCCCAGAATTCACAATTTTCCTCTGTTGGAGTTCTGTAGGGAAAACACTAGTACCCCGTAAAATTTTGTTAAATTTTATTGCAGATTGTGTAAACTAGTATATATATAGGTATATATATATATATATATATATATATATATATATATATATATATATATATATATATATATATATATATATATATATATATATATATATATATATACATTAGTAATTTTGCGATTAGAAGTTTGTTTTTATGCGTTATCAATTGGTAACAAGTTTGTAAAATTTGGAAGAAAACGGGATTGTGATTTGTGCGCTGAAAGTGACTCTGTTATTAAACGGTATATTTTGTAATTTGCTTCGCTTACAACAAGTACAACTATGGCTACATCTGATGCTGCGCTTATGGAGTTGTGGAAGTCAGGAGGTTTAGGTGTGAAGGAAATCACTGCCTTACTAAAAGATAGAGCAGCCGCTGATTTAGAAGAGAAAAAGATAGCCGCTGCGTTGGAGGAGAAGAAGGTTGCGGCAGCTTTAGAGGAGAAGAAGTTAGCGCTGGAGACAGAGGAGCGAAGAGAGAAAGCTAAACTTGAAGCTGAAAGAGAGAAAGCTAAGCTTGAGGCTGAAGCTGGAGTAGAGAAAGCCAAACTCGAAGCAGAGGAAGAGTAAAGTTGGAGGCAGAAAAGGCTAGATTAGAGGCAGAGAAAGATGCAAGAGATGCAGAAGAAAGAATGCTTCAGATGAAGCTTGATGCTGAGGAAAAGCAACGTCAGCATGACGCAGTGATAGCATCTCAGAGTGCTCAGAGCAGCCCTAGTACTTCCTATGCTAGTAAGTATCCAAAACTGAAGATTCCTTTCTTCGACGAAAAGAAAAATGATATTGAAGAATATCTTCTTATGTTTGAGAAACAAGCGGAGGCGAATGATATCCCTGTAGAGAAGCGAGCGACAATATTAGGAGGTTTTCTAACAGGCAAAGCTGTCGGTGTCTATAATAAGATGACTGTTGAAGAACTAAAGAGCTACGATGGTTTGAAAAATGCTTTATTGGAGAGGTACGGGCTCACAGAAAGTGGGTATTGTACAAAGTATAAATCTATAACTCCGACGGAAGATGATAATCCGAGAGTTTATCTACAGAGAATTATAGAAGCTCTTAATAAATGGTTAACAGCAGCGAATGTAGCACTGACGCCAGATGGTATTATCGAATTTTTCTCGGTGGACAAGTATTTGAATACGGTTCCAAAGGAACTCGCAACCTACTTAAGGGAGTCGAAAAAGAAAGCACCAGAGGAGATAATAACTTGCTCTGAAGGATACATGGAAGCGCATCGTTTGAGATTCACAACAAGTAGTCACGCACGAAATCACAATTACGTTGAAAAAGGCACACATAATAATAATAATTATAGATCTAAAGGCAATGGTTACTCCACAAGCGGTAATCAGAAAAGTAGCAATCAACAAGCACCGCGAGCGACTAATAATGAAAGCAGGATCAGAGGTAGAAGTGGCGACAGACAGAAACATCGTCGCAGTAACAGTGAGCCAAGAGAAGCGCCCACGTGTTTTAAGTGTCAAAGGAGAGGGCATCTCTCAAGGGATTGTCGAGCCCCTCCTTATTTCAACAATAGTAGTAGGGGACAGAATAACTCAGGGAGACAAAAGGAAGAAACGAAGAGCACAGGAGCCTCCGGAGTCTCTGGTAACGGCGGTGAAGCCCTGAACTACTCAGGTGAAGAGCCGAAGCTCCTGGATGAGTTTAAAAAGGTGGAAAATGACGAAACGTCACACCTACCTGTAACGTATGGGACGGTAAACGGCTTTAAAGTCAAAACCCTCCGAGATACCGGATGTAGTATGGTGGTTGTGCGAGAGAAGTTTGTGCCGAAGAGGTGTTATGTTGGAAACAACATGACGATACGTTTGTTGGACGGTACAGTAATTGAAGCTCCACTTGCAAATATTGATGTGGATACCCCTTATTATGTAGGGAGGACAACCGCGGCGGTATTGCCAGAGGTTGTGTATGATTTGGTAATCGGGAATGTCAAAGGAGCATTGCCCTTAAGTCAGCCTAATCTCGCTTGGGAGTCGACTATGAGTCGAGGGCCTCGTAATGTAGAGGTCGCGCGTGACATTAGTAGCGTGCTGGTCCCCATCGCTGAGAGCGCTGAAGAAGGTTCACAAGAGGAACCTAATCGAACCAATCATAAATTTGGAATGGCAAGTTGGGAGGTGAGTGAGTCGTATGGAAGGAAACTGTCAGCGCCACAAACGTTTGACATCTGTAGGAAAGATGTCGCGCCAACCATGGAACCATCACTAAGTGTGATGGGTGGGTGCAAATGTTCACCCGAAAATGAGAACGTTACAGGAAGAGACGAAGTGAAAACCCCCAAAGATCTATTAAATAATGTTGAAAATGACACGAGAGTGGTAGATGTTCAGGAGACATCGATGGTAGAAAGCACGGAGCAATCTGATGTAACAGATCGTGCTGTTGAAGATGACGAAATGGTGAGAGGTGACATAGACAGTCACACGCAAAAGTTTTGGAGAGAAGGGTGTTGTAGCTGTGGGTGAAGGGGATGTAACCCATGGTGATGAAGTCCAAGAACTAAGTAACGATCGGGAGATTTTCGAAAGTAATCAGAAGGATACGATGTCTCAAAGAGAGGAAGTTAAAAAGTGTGGTATAAAGGAAGTGCATGATGGGATGCCAAGACGCAGAGAAAAGTCAGAGAGTCATACTCAGCATTGCTGCTGGGGCAGGGAGTATATATTGCGTCGAGGATTAAAAGATGGAAATAGAGAGAGAACAAAGTTCATAGAACTGTCTGAAAGTATGATAAAATTATTGTGCCAAAATACTTTGGAAGAGGGAGAGAAGTGGAGACACCGAGACTGCCATAGAGAAATGGTACAGACGGTTGATAATACAAAGTGGCACAATGAATGGTGTGAAGATAAGCTGGTAAGAGAAGACATCGGAAATATGGAAAAGGTTTGGATAATAAAAGAAGTTATGTGCAGAGAGGGTAAGAGAACATGCTGCAGGAGGAGTGAAGGAGGAATGTCAGGAGAAAAGGAAAGATGTGAAACTGATTGTAGAAGTGAGGAGTGTGATGATGATGAGAAGTCTAACATGAAGAGTCACCGCATGGTGAAATTATTGTTTGCAAAGAAGATGAGAGAAGTTGGCAGAAAGGAAGAAGAGTGTCAAAAGAGACACAGAAACACAAAGAAATGTGTGATACTATGGAAGAAGTTAGAGAGAAAAGGAGATAACGAAGAAAGAAGAGGGTGTAGGTCTGGAGGAAAGGGTGTAAGAAGAATACTAATAGGTGTATGTCAAAGGAAAATGCCAACAAAGATGGTCACAACGAAAATAAAAGATGAAAGAAACGAAGCTGATTATTTTGTTGAAAATAGATTCAAATATTTTGTGACCCGGCGCAAACACCCGACTACTCTTGTGATTGTTCTTCGAAGGAAAATTCATGTTTGCCCTAATCCACATTAGTGGGTGAGATAATGTCGTCATTGACTACTTAAGCAGATCATATGCCGACAACACATCTGGTCCATTATCAGGAGACGCTACCGAAGAAGGAGCTCTGAATAAATGAGTCCAATGTTTTGATCACGTGTACATAGAGCAAAATGTACACATTTGCTTCAAAGGGTGGGCCAAAGATGTAATGCAGTAATACACGTAATACATAACTTTGCCTCATTTATGTATTGCAAAGCAACGGCAGCATTGTCATTGTTATTTCACTTTCATTTTCTATGTTTACGGTGTATCATTGCAATGGCTCATCAGAAGAAATTTGTAAAATATGTTTATAATTCATGTGTAAACGATAGCCAATGAAAACTGGTTTTCGAAACTTAACTTTTGAAACGTGAGTTTTGATTGGTCGTCGCTTGCAAGTCTGTAATAATAATATTATTATTATTATTATTATTATTATTATTATTATTATTATTATTATTATTATTATTATTATTATTATTATTATTATTATTATTAATTTTAATGTTATGAAGTTACTGCGCATTATATAAAGGTGTATATAGATTTATATTTAATTTTATATAGTGTGTAGCACATAATGTATAAATTTGTTTGTCTTTCATGTTTCGGTTTTAGAAGAAAATTGAGATTTCTCGCGAACAGAGTTTCGGTTGTAAAGAAATACCAATTTTCGTTCCTGCTGAAGGTGTAATATATATTTACTTTACTTTACTAAAATAACTAATAAATGGATACATCATTTTATTTATTATTTTAAGAATTCTGATTGGATGGCTAAGCGTAAACTCATTGACGGAGATTTATATAAATAATAAAGTTGGGAATATTTTATATCTTTTGCTTTTATCTTTCGTCCATCAAAGTGCTTACTGTTGGTACGCGCTTGTCGCCTTGTCTGA
>JABUQX010141813.1:27500-30000 GCA_015478945.1 Trachelipus rathkii
ATATTTGTGTTAAGCCTTCTGGACAAACCGATAGGATTCCCCACTAATGACTTCGTGTCCCCCTTCTCTCCTTTCAGATGCATAGAAAAAAGGCTTCAGTTTTGATTCGTTTATTATTCATTTTTTGATAAATATCTTAACATTATGTACGAACTTAGTCTCTTCTCTTTGGGTTGCTCCAGTTAGAGCAATCTTTTTTGATCGTGGACCCATAAGTTCTTGTATAATGTTGGGATATTTTTTTATAGATAGTTCTCAAATTGGAATTAATCCGATTGGCCTACGTTTATTTGTTATTTTGGTTTCCATTACTAAAATTCAAATATCCGCGTCAATCAACTTTCAAATCACCTTAAAAATTAGGGTCCAGTTATCAAGGTAGAATTGGAGAATCTACGAGTTTTTTGACTTTTCTTTTATCTACTCTTTTTTCGGCGAAAAAATAAACGTTTAATATTGTCAATATCTTAGAAAACAACGCCATGTAAACTAATTTTTTTTTTTAAACAAACAAACTTTAAACTCGCACACTCTGAATGTAAGAACTTATTTATAGAGTTTGCGAATGTAAACCAGAAAAGTAAAATTTGGATATAAATTCCAATGGTTAAAATTACTAAAAGTAAAACGTTAAGTCGGAAAAAATAAATAAAAATAAAAGTAAGTAAAAACGCTAAATCGAGAAAAGAAAATAAAATGTAGAAAAATATCAAAATTTAGAAACTAAATATTGTCATTTAAAATATAATCCATAAATAATTAAAGTTAGTAAGTACATTATTATTGCATCGTCAATGAAAAATAAAAACATTTTTCATTAATATTAAAATTTAAAATATATAATGTATATATAATTGTCAGTCGAAACTTTTCTATTTACTCGAAATTTTGTCAATAAAAAATCGTGATTTACAATATTGTTCAATATCTCAGAGGGAACTTTCCTTTTAAATTTACAAAAAGTTTTTTTTTGTAAAAAAGAAAAAAGGGTCTTATTATATATACGTATAAAAAAGAACAGAAAAAATCAAAAGTTAAAAATAATAAAATAAAATCAGAAATAAAACCTTGTTCAAATTTTCATAAACGTGAAATTTTGATTTTTCAAGAGTCGGCACGAAAACGATATAAAAAAATCCTTTGGAACATTCCCCCTTTGAGTATTATAATTGAAAATCAATCTTTATATATATATATATATATATATATATATATATATAAATATAATATATATATATATATATATATATATATATATATATATATATATATATATATATATATATATATATATATATATATATATATATATATATAGATAGATATATCAAAATATATATAAAACTATAAATATTTATTTAGAAATAGTAAAAAATTGTCTTAATAGTTGATCACGTGACCAAAAATTTTCGAGTAAAAATTCGACGAACGAAAAATCGCTGAACAACTTTCGTGCATGTTAAATATCGTTGTAGCCATTACAGTAGTTACTATATAGTAGTTAGTATCCAATTGGTGGTAGAGCAAGTAGTAGTATAACCCTCAACAGAAGTCACCGCTGTTGGTAGTATCTAAATAGTCTTCCCTAAATGTACAAACTTGCTTCTCAAATCTCTATTGTACATTTTGCTTTCAATTATAGAAGCAAGTACAATAGAGACCGAGAGTAAAGAAATTTACATTGGAAATTGTCTTTCTTTTGAGATACTTCGTATTCTCAGAGACTGACTACTTCAACAAATGATAATTATTATTGGTAATTATTATTATAATTATTATTAATAATTATTATTATAATAATTATTATTATTATTATTATTATTATTATTATTATTATTATTATTATTATTATTATTATTATTATTATTATTATTATTATTATTATTATTATTATTACTTTATTATTATTATTATTATTATTATTATTATTATTATTATTATTATTATTATTATTATTATTATTATTATTATTATTATTATTATTATTATTATTATTATTATTATTATTATTATTATTATTATTAGTATTATAGTTTTATGCTTTTATTGTTATCGTTATTGTCATTATAAAAATATTGTTATTATTATTGTCATAATACTTCCAAGACTTGACGAGTTTTTTTCATCTTAGTCAACTCTTGAAAGTATATATATTTAACAACTTCGAAAAATTTACTACACTTGTTCAGCAACGTTGTTACACATGTTCGTTAACGCAGCGATAATTTTATAATAACAAATTTATATTTTAACAACCAAAGCGACTTACGTATAAAAATAAACTTAGAAAATTTTCAATAAAAATATATTGAAAATAAATTTCGGATTAAATTTAAACAACAAAACTTTTTCGTTCCCAAAATTCTCGTAAATAAAAACTCCGTTCTTCTTATGGGCATTTGTTCTTGCATAGCAGTAGATTACAGAAGTCAATAATTATTCTTTATTCCCTTGTATATATATATATATATATATATATATATATATATATATATATATA
>JABUQX010141813.1:35000-42187 GCA_015478945.1 Trachelipus rathkii
ATATATATATATATATATATATATATATATATATATATATATATATATATATATATATTTTATATATATATATATATATATATATATATAATATATATATATATATATATATATATATATATATATATATATATATATATATATATACTCTATATATATAATATATATATTATAACTGCTATATATATATATATATATATATATATATATATATATATATATATATATATATATATATATATATATATATATATATATATATATATATATATATATTATAATGTACCAATTTACATGTGAAATATTTTTCCTTCGTTTCAATACATCATTAAAATAACATAAAAAAGATTGACAGCCACTTCAATGTGAAATAAAAATCAAAAGTGAAGAGATTCAAGGAGACAGACAAAGGAGGTATGTATTGAAAATATATCAAATGCAGTGAAAGGTAATTTTTCTTTTTCCTCTTTTTTAAGCTTAGTGAAAAAAAGAAGCTCGCTGATTCCGTGATAAGAATTGGAATTTTGAAGACAATGAGCAATTTTCAAGTCTTTTGTGAATGGCTTATTTGAAGTATTGAAATTATAAATTCTAATATAATGTAAATATAAATAATATATATATATATATATAAATATATATATATATATATATATATATATATATATATATATATATATATATATATATATATATATATATTCCGTGTACGTTGTCTTAAAATGCTGACATGATCGCAAATAAGCTCACTCATATACATACTTACGTATACACACATTATATATATATATATATATATATATAATATATATATATAATATAAATATATATATATATATATATATTCTTAACTATATATATATATATATATATATACGTATACACACATTATATATATATATATATATATATATATATATATATATATATATATATATATATATATATATGTATATATATATATATATATATCTTTATATATATATATATATATATATATATATATATATATATATATATATATATATATATATATATATATATATATATATATATATATATATATATATATATAGTTGACTAGATTAGCTTAAAACTTCTTATATTTTCACATTTTTTTGTTCAATTTGCCCTAACAATCTTAGGATAAACACATTTTGAATGATAACTTTAATAAATTAATACATTGCACAAACAATTTGTATCAATTACAAATAAAATTATTTAATAAAAACACACACTAGCTTTCGGCGAATATATACGGCCTCTTCAGGTGAAATTTTGACCGACTGTGAGGGAGTCCTTAATTGATGCATTTGGTTGTTAGTATTTTTTCTTTTTTAGGAGGTTGTTATTTTTTCTGAAATCTTCTTATAGTATTTTGTATCTGTCATTATTGTATTCTGAAAACTATCTTTGAACATTTCACCCTGAATTTTGTTGAAGTTGTTGCTATTTTTTATACAAAAAGATTTGATCATTTTACGTTTGTTGTTGTCTTATGCGTAGATGATTGGTTCCATTCCATCTATTTGATTCTATGGTTTTGATTACTTCTATGGTGGGTTAGAGCTGAATTTTGGTTATCGGTTGCCAGATCATGCCTGTGTTGGTATCTTCTTCTTGTGAATTCAATCGTCTCTCCTATATAAATATATATACAGTTGTTACATGGAACCTTGTAGATGCATTGAGATTTTTCATAGTTTTTAAATTTATTTGGCTTCATAACTTTTTTAAGTGGTAGGGTGCTTTATGGAGTTAAGATTAAGTTTTTTGGTAAAAGTTTTTTTTTTTTTATAAATATGTGATTACTGGATAGGGGACTGGTAAATAGGTCAAATTATTTTGGTTATCATTAATGTCATGCGTGCTGAAAATTTTCTTTTTTCTTCTGTGTTGTGGAACTCCTTGCCTTCATGTATTTTCCCACCAGTATTCAATCTTCTTCTCTCTAAATCCCACGTTTGCGTTAGGCAAAAGATTTCTTTTTATTTCTGTTATTTTTTTTGTTTTATTATTTTTTTTGCCCCCTCCTTTTAAAAAGGGTCCTTCCCGTGAGTGGTGGCAACATGAAAAAAAATAGTTTATCAACAATTAAATATCTAATTGTAATATACCTCTAAGAGTTTAAGATAAATACACAAAGAAGATAGCAAGTTGATTAATTTTTACGAACTCATTGCATCCCTATTTAAATCGAACATTAATATTTCAAATCAACCGTTTAACATAAAGTTTATTGGCAACTCACAATTTACCATAGGTATGACTATTTTCACAAATTTCCATAATGCTCCCCAACTCGTGACTTGGCACTTCAAAATTACATTCTTATCGTTTTTTTGAGGTTTCAGACATAAAATTACGGTAAATTTTACGTATGTATACATTAAATTTAAAGAGAGAATATATATATATATATATATATATATATATATATATATATATATATATATATATATATATATATATATATATTTATTTATATATATATATATATATAACTATATATATATACATATATAATATATACATATACACGCATATATATATATATATATATATATATATATATATTGGATCCATGAATCGTGACAAGAACGACTAACTTATTATGATTTTTACAAATAATAGTAATTATATCGCATGACCAAAAGATCAAGTTATAAAAAATAATCACTTTCTTCACGAATTTCCTTCTATTGGTAAAAAGTCCATGAGTATCATGATTCAGAGCTTCACTAAACTGTATTTTCTAATCTTTTTTTTAAATATTATTCTCCAAAATACGAATTTAATTATTGATTTTATAATTATAATTAAAGCAAAATGTTATTAAACATAATTCTATGCTTGCTTTGCTCAAATTCCTTTAATCAAAGATTATAAATGATAAGGGCTTTCCATTTATGCTCAAATATAGGAATTAAACAGATTTAAGTAGCTTTACGGAACTGGATCTTATAATGAGAGAAATATAAGAATAAATCTTTGCAGATTTATATAAATTAATGTTTGAAAAAGGCATACAGCCTACTGTATTTTTGTTTCTATGATAAAATAATTAGCTAAAACACGACAATACAGTTTCTTTCATAGATGTTAAAAAAAAAATGTTCTATTAAGCTAAGGATGTTAAATTTATGACGATCAATAATTATTTTAAACATTAGACACACACACCTACAACTATATACACACACGCACACACACACACACACACACACACACACACACATATATATATATATATATATATATATATATATATATATATATATATAAATGTATAATAATATACTATATTTAGGAATAGATGTGTATATATATATATATGCTATATATATATATATATATAGCCATAATATATATATAATAATATGTATATATATATATGTATATTTATAATAACCAATAATATATATATATATATATATATATAACTTTTTATATATATATATATATAAATATATATATATATATATATATATATATAACTAACATAATAACATATGTATATATATATAATAACAATATATATAATATATATATGTAATAATATATATATATATGTATAATAATATATAATAATATATATGTATAATATATATATATATATATATATATATATATACATATATAATAATAATCATATATATATATATATATATAATATATATATATATATATATATATATATATATATATATATATCATATATATGGAATCAACCTCAAGAAAGCAACATGCACGTACCAAAAAAACCATAACAGGTATTAAGGAAAATAAATAACATTTTTCATTAATCAGGAGCCATTTTTACCAATGAAATTTAAAAAAAATAAATAAATTACACTTTTGACAAATTTAAAATAGTTAAAAATGTTGAAAACTTTGTATGATATTACCGTTTTCAGAGAATTCCAAGAAACTCGCTACTCGAGTGAGCAGCAGGAAAGGTGCCAAATGTTGAATTTTCTTTTTAACTTCAAGAAACAAATCCATGGGCTAAACAAGATCGATAGCAAAGTCAGGGGTTTCTCGACCTACCCGGGGACGACGGGGGGGACTTCGTCCCCACTCTGTCCCACCGTCGACCCCCTAAAAGGATATAAAAGAAAAATAATATTTTCTCCAAAGCGTAAACTTAAAATACTATTTGGCAACTTTGCTCGAAAGGGTAATGTCGGATTCAAGGTCATTCACACCGAAGCTTGCACGATCTAAACTTATAATAGTATATAACTTAGGATCAATAAATATTAGAATAAAATAATTTTTTTTTTAAGTTTCATCGATGAAATTGCTTGCTAAAATCAAAAAGTTATTTTTTTTTTTCCTGTAGCTGTTATAATTTTTTAGTTACATGCATGATGCTTTCGGGAGGCTGGCCAATATATATATATATATATATATATATATATATATATATATATATTTATATATATATATATATATATATATATATATATATATATATATATATATATATATATATATATATATATATATATATATATATATATATATATATATATAGGTCAGCTTCCCGAAAGCAACATGCATGTAACATAAAAACTATAACAGCTACAGGAAAATAAACACAATTTTATTAATCAGGAGACATTTTTACCCATGAAATTAAAAAAAAAATAACGCTTTCGAAAAATTTAAAATTGTTAAAAATGTTGGAAAATCTGTATGATAATGAAAATTTGGCTCTTGTTGATTATCAGCTTCCAGTTAAGCTTAAGCCGATTTTATTTTAAAACCTACTAAATCGAACACAATGAACAATTCTCATAGCGTTAAAGGTTGAACTTTCTAATTAGTTGAATTATTAGTTATTGAAAATAATGGAAGTGAAATAAATTACTAATATAAGTTTATTTAAATGGAAAGTGAAATAAATTAATAACATAAGTTTAGTGAGGTTAAATTACTAATTATTATAAGTTTGGTTAAGTAAGATTTAAATAATATCTAAAAAATAATTAGGATTTGTTTTTTTTTAATATTCTTAAAGGTGTGGAAGCTCACTTATTATAAGTTTTATTAGCGACAAAATTGTGAAATTTTTTGTTTTTACAGTTATATATGTTCTGAAACAATGGAAAGGAAAACAAATTATAATCTTGAATGGTTTCACAATAACATTTTAACAGAAACTGATGCAGGAAATTTTTTTCAGATATATGAATTTATTAATTCGAATATTTAGTATAATAATAATAATAATAATAATAATAATAATAATAATAATAATAATAATAATAATAATAATAATAATAATAATAATAATAATAATAATAATAATAATAATAATAATAATAATAATAATAATAATAATAATAATAATAATAATAATAATAATAATAATAATAATAATAATAATCTATTCAGTTTTTAAGCAATTTTATTTAGTCAATTAACTATTCGAGTAAGTTGAGGTTAACGTTCAAGGAAGCATATATTTCCATTAGGGGGCTCGAGCCGATGGGGGACAGAGGGGGGACGAAGTCCCTCCCGTCGTCCACCTAGAGGCCGAGAGACCCCGACTGTGCTCCATGCGGCCTACTCTAGAATTCGTTAGTTTTTAGATTATAAGGCAGACTATTTACATAAAAGAGCATGTAGAAATTATATATATATATTTATATATATATATATATATATATATATAAAATATATATATATATATATATATATATATATATATATATATATATATATATATATATATATATATAATAACTCATATATATTTTTATCTATACCACCCTGTATCATATTGACATGTATGTATATATAATGTTAATTTATTATTATTATATATATATATATATATATATATATAATATATATATATATATAATAATATATATATATATACTGCTATATATATATAACCAACATATATATATGTATGTAATAATAATAGCAATATAACAATAATATAATAGCATAATATATATAACACTTATATATATATATACGTAATTATCAAAAATATTTCACTTTTTAAAAATATTTAATATAAAAGGTCCTATATATTTTTGAATCATGTCAGTCACCACTTAAATTCATTGTTAATATCATATACTAGCAATATATTTAAAAAAAAAAAAAAATCAAAACTGACAGAGTATATGCTAGCAACATTTTAGTACGTTTTATGTTCAGAAATTGCAGCGTTTTTTTTTTTTTTTTTTTTTTTTTTTTTTTTTTAAAACAATCCAGAGTGAAATAAGTAATAAATATAAAAGTAAATTACATTATATATATACATTAAGTAAAGATTATGTTTTTAATATTTTTAGAGGTGTGAAGCTGCTTTAGTATTAAAGTTTCAATTTGATTTTAAGCATTTTCACTTCAATTTTATGAAATGTGTTCGAATTCATACAATCGATATGTATATGAAGGTGGAAGCTGATAATCAACATGATCCGAAATTTTTTTGAGAAGAACGAAGAAGCTCCATCGCTACGAGGGAACGTCAAAGGTCCCAAATGTCTATTTTTTTTTAACTAAAAGATATCCCAAGGGTAAACCAAAAAAGATGGACAGAGTCGGGGTTTCTTGGCCTACCGGGGGACGACGGGGGGGACTTCGTCCCCCTCTGTCCCTCCGTTGACTCGAACCCCCTAAAAAGGAAATAAAAAAAAATTAACATTTTCTCCAGAACGTAATAAAAAAACCTATTTGGTAAACCTTGCTCGCGTACTCATGCAGAAATGAAAGGTTGATTAGAGCGTGCTCTGCCAGCCCTAAGATTATACTAATATTTAAGGTGTTATTAATAAATATTAGAATAAAATAAATCTTTTTGTTTCATCGATGAAATTGCTTGCTGAAATCAAAAATGTTATTTATTTTCCTGTAGCTGTTATAGTTTTTTAGTTACATGGCCATATATATATATATATATATATATATATATATATATATATATATATATATATATATATATATATATATATATATATATATATATATATATATATATTTATATATAAATATATATATATATTTATATATATATATATATAACTATATATATATAACTATATATATATATATATATATATATATATATATATATATATATATATATATATATATATATATATATATATATATAAATATACATATATATATATATAAATATACATAATAATATA
>JABUQX010141814.1:0-5000 GCA_015478945.1 Trachelipus rathkii
CGTACTTCGTTTGATAAATGTAAAAATTTATGCGATTTCTAAATTTTATATGTTCCGCAAATTTCGAAATACTACTTAAAATATTACCATCTATGTTGTTTGCATATACAATAAACAGTATTGGACCAGGACAAATCCTGGGTTCAATATAGCCAATTACACAAACAAATGATATAGATAGTAATATTTTAAGAAGAGGAGGAAGAACTACAGAATTACAGAACACCGATTTGCAAAGACTTTACGGTCCACTCAAAGCTAGTCTGTTAAGTATTTTTGTTTACTTAATTTGTTGGATGTGTCCACTGTTTTAAAACAAATCTGTCATACATTTTTGAAATAAGTTTCTTATTTTACCTATTCCAATGTAACATATGAGTTTGATCACTTAGAGCAGATCTGCTTCTAAGCAACAAACATCATAGTGTGTTAATTATTTTTGTTTGTTTATTGTGTTGTATGTGTTCACTGTCAATGTTACATATGAATTTGCTCACTCATAACAGAAATGTTTCTAAGCATCAAACATCATAGTGCTACAAGTAGCGCCAGAAATTTTGTTTTTGAATTATTTTTCCTACTCAGTGTCATCGATTAGATCACCATCTTAGAACAGATATGTTCTATGCTGTGAACATTAAAGCTATTTATTACAATTATTCATTACAGTTATTCATTACAGTTATTTATTACAGTTATTTGTAACATATCTTCTATGCGGTGAATATCAAATCTATTTATTACACTTATCTAATACAGTTATTTGTAAAACTCTTATTACAAATTAGGATGATAGCGTGATCGATGAGGTTGCCGGTTTAGAACGTTAGAACTAACCTTCCAAGCGGTGAAAATCAAAACTTTTATATATGTTTCGGCGCCCAAATTCTTTTTAAAATGTAGTTTTAACATTTACCAAATAATCTCAATAGTTCGTCTGAGATTACTTTATCTAGGTCACATCTAATTCTAGCATTTTCATAAAATAAAAATCGAGTTGAATTGAAGTTCAAAGACCAATTTTCTTAAAGTGTTTATCCAACTTCCTCTTGAATGAATCGATTTTGCCGCTGTTCACTATTTCATAAGAGACTATTCACTTCTCGAGTATCGTAGTGAAATCCTGCCATCATTTTAGATTGAAAAGATTTTATTGAAAAACTTTATGCCATACTCACCTTTGCATCATTAAAATTATATCACAGAATATGTATATGATCGATATTGTCAAATTTATTTAGTATTTTGAAAACTTCTATTAATTTTCCTCTCAATCTTCTTGTCTCTAAAGAATGTATACCTAATTCGTGTAGTCGTTGCTCGTATGACGTACCTCTCATTTCTGGTATTAGTTTGATTGCCCTTCTTTGAATTCTTTCAATTTCTTTCCTATGTCACTTTTTGAGAAGGAGTATTTACTCCAACTGCATATTCCAGATTGAGGTCTAACTGTGTTTATGGGGGAGGGAACTATTATGCTTTTAGATTTATATTCGAGAAGTTCCTGTAGCAATGAAGCCTGAGCTTTATTTGCTTTTTCTTAACCTTCAGCACATTGTTTCACAAATTTTAAATCCTTATAATTAATACCCCTAGATCCTTTTCCTCTCTGACAACTTTGATAACTGAGGCGTCTATTTGTATTAATATTCTTGTTCCACTCCCAAAATGTATAACCTTATATTTATCAGTATTAAATTTCATTTGGCATTTTTGACCGTTACCATTTTAAATCGCTCCTAGAGCAGCGTTTCTCAACCTTTTAAGCCTCTTGTTACGACTCACCAAAAGCTTCAAAATGGATAAAGGGTTGGCCCTCACACTTGACCCCACCATTACCATATATATATATATATATATATATATATATATATATATATATACTATATATATATATATATATATATATATATATATATATACTACCTGTATATATATATATATATATAACTATTATATATATAGGTACTTTATGATTTCACCAGCCAAAAAAAAAAAAAAATGATGTAAGTTCGTATGGCGTATTCTATTATGCATCAAGAACTGCCATTCACTTTTCTATTTAAAATTCAATTTCATTTATTTTTATATTTATTTTTTTCCGTGAAGTTTAAAAGTTAAAAATATTCCATTTAATTTGGATCTGAAAGTTATTTAAATATAAAATTTGCTTTAATGAAATTATGTTTCCGAATAGTCATATCTATCAGTGTTTTTAGTAATATGTTTCAAAATTGAAATTATGTATGAAAATAAATTAACACTATTGTTTAACTTAAAAAGTACGTTCAATGTTTTGTGTATGAGCTCCTGTATCTTTGTCTACAAAAAAATTTTTTTTTTAGAAGAGCCACAATCCATATCTAAAAACTACAAAAGATTCCGGGAAAAGGAATACATTGCTGGAATGCTGGTAAGGTTTTTAGTTAGGGAAATGTAAAAAAAAATTAAAAATTAAAATATATATCAGAAAACACAATAGCACAAGGAAAATTAATACATTTTGGAATCCTGGTAGAATTTTTAGATTTGAAAATGTAAAAAAATAAAAATAAATAAAAAAATTATTGTTAATAATTATAGTAATATGAGTAGAAGGCCTATTTAGAGACCTTTTATACGTTACTCGCGTTAAAATAAATAGACTTTCTATTAGATTTTGCTAAAGAATACCCCGAGGGTATACCGCACCGATTGGCAGGGGAGTCAGGGGTCTCTCGGCCTTTCGGGGGAACCACGGGGTAGGACTAATTCAACCCCTCCGGGAGGGTCTCGGAGACCCCGCTCTTTGGTATTTGGGTGTCACCCGGGGTTCCACTCACTTCCCACAAGAGGTGTGGAAAACATCCCCCTGTGTTCACGACCAGGCCCACTACATTTGCAGTGGCAAATACCTTTACAAATATTATATATATATATATATATATATATATGTATATATATACTCTTATATATATATATATATATATACTCTCTTTCTTCTCTTTGCTAACTCTTGTCTAGTTTTCTCTATATGCTTAATAATAGCCAATATATATATGCATATATATATATATATACCTTATATATATATACTATATCCTATGTCCCCGCCATTGGCTCCACCCCCAAAATAGCCAATTTTTGTTTTATTTTATTTTTATTTATTTTTATTTATTTATTTATTTATTTTACATTTTTCGCCCTAAAATGTTGCCAGGATTCCAACAATGTATTCCTTTCCCTGTAGCTATTGTAGCGACCTCCAATAGCTACTTCTAGAGGCTGGCCTTATAATTATAATTATAATTATAACTATAATTATAACTATAGTTATACTATAATTATTATTATTAATGGGTATTAAAGCTATTATTATTATTATTATTATTATTATTATTATTATTATTATTATTATTATTATTATTATTATTATTATTATTATTATTATTATTATTATTATTATATCGAACAAGCAGTAAAAGAAATCCTAAAAAATGTATTAAATAAATGCAATGTAATATAAATTAATATGCGCTAAGCTCAAAAACCTTAATATATGGTCTTTTCTTCGTGTATTAAATCTTTTCCTTTTCGCGAACCATAAGTGCTTGCGAGATTTAAAATATTTTCGCGAGATTTAAAATATTTTCTTCTGTTTTACAACAATATTATGATACTAATACCAACCAAACAAAAAAAGGGTTTGGCGAAAACACAAAAAATATATATATATATATATATATATATATATATATATATATATATATATAATTATATATATATATATATATATATATATATATATATATATATATATATATATAAATAATTCCTTAATAAAGCTGATTTTGGATGCATTAAGTATATTATTTTTATTTTATTAAATATTAATTTTTATAATAACAACTGTGTAACATTTGATTATAATTCATTCATAAAAGCTGTTTTTCATACATTAAATATTTTATTTTTTGACTTAGCGACCCCCCCGTATATCGCTCGCGCCCCTTGTGGGTCGCGACCCCGGTTGAGAAACGCTGCTCTAGATTGATTGATAATCTTTCTCACAATTTATGAGAAATTCCGAGATATTGCTTAAAATATCATCATCTATGCCATTTAAATATATAATAAACAGCATTGGACCGCGGCAGATCGCGGGTGCACCACTAATAACATCAGCCCATTCTGAGCACTCACCATTGACACAACTCGTTGTCATTGGTCTAATAACCAATTTTTAATCCAATTTAAAAGCCTTCCTTGAATACCGTGAGCTCTTAGCTTCTCCAATAATTTTTGATGAGGGACGGTATCGAATGCCTTTTGAAAATCTTAATAAATGACATTAAAAGATTTTTAGTGTATCTACATCGTTAATAACCACATTAAAAAATTCTACATAAATTTGTTAAGCATGACCTATTTCTTCTAAAACCTTACTGGAAATTCTTGAGCAATCCATGATCTTCAAGATGTGCAACTAATCTATTAGTTAGTATTGCTTCAAAAATTTTGCAAACTGTAGAAGTTAAGCTAACTGGTCTGTAGGAATTCGGGAGCTTACGATCTCCTTTTTTGAAAATAGGAGTTATATTAGCAAGTTTGAAATTATGCGGTACTAATCCTTCCTGTTAAGACTTATTGAACAGCATTGTCAGAGGTTTTTATTAATATATCTTTCAATTTTTATAGATACATCAGATAAAATCCATCTGGTCCAGGTGATTTATTTATTAATAGCTTATCAATTTGGAAAGCATTTCCTCTTCTAAAATTTTAAATGTTTTTAAAATACTGTCTGCGTGAATATCCCGTAAGTCTTTCATGTTAGGCACATTATCTAGATTTTCTTTCGTAAATACTGAGAAGAAAAAATTATTTAAAATGTTTGCCGCATCGTCATTGTTCAACTTTAGGTTTCCGTTATTTTCCAGTAGTGGTCCAATTGAATCCTTAATGGAACTTTTTTTATTGACGTAATTGTAAAACCTTTTAGGTTTAATTTTACTCTCCCG
>JABUQX010141814.1:10000-12500 GCA_015478945.1 Trachelipus rathkii
TACAAAATTAGAAATAGTAAGTTGTCTTCTCTTATAAGTATTTGAGGAGTAAAGACAAACAGAATCCTTGTTTTTCATATAATAAAGAGAGAGAGAGAGAGAGAAAGTTTTGATAGCATAAGATATTATTTTTAAAAAGATAACTTCCTAACAACCGCAGTTGTATTTGTGAAGACCAGTGACAACCGCGGTTGCGGTTGCATTTGCGGTTGTGTAGACCAGTGACAACCTCGGTTGCTGTTGCAGTTGTCAAAATATGTGCGTTTGCTCCGCATTTGCGGTTGCGGTTGCGGTTGCGGTTGCGGTTATTCAATCCATCACTAATATATATATATATATATATATATATATATATATATATATATATATATATATATAACTCAACCCAATTATATATATATATATATATATATATATATATATATATATACTATATATAATACCTACAATAACACTAAATCTAAAAAATAAGCTTAAAATATGAAACTTAAGCTAATAAAAGCGACACACATCTATGAAAAATGACTTAAAAATTTACCACATCCGTAAAACAAAAACACGACACGGCTTAACGGTGATAGCCCAAAGGAAATCATCAAAAGTAATGAACAAACTTAAGATTAAAATTAATTAGGACAGGATCTTAAGCTTTCACCTATTTACGATAGGCCTTGTTCAAGAGGAAAGGGATCTATCACTAAAAGTTGAATATAGATTAAGTAAGGTTTTATTTGGTTATAGCAACTTTGTTCTTTAGATTGGTGAAATACCTTGATGTAAATAAAACGGAATTCTGAACAGAGTCAATTTTGTAATCACCTGGGATTCTATTAAAGTTTTTTATATTATGTATGCATAAAGATTCTATTATTTTTCTTTTATGGGTGTGATAAATATTTTTTATGATAGAAGTATTATTGATATCTATTATGTGATGAGTTTCGTTGCGGTGCTGTACTAAAGATGAATTTGTGTTATCGTTTTTCAAATCACTACTATGTTGATAGAGACGCCTATCTAAATCGTTTGTCTCACCGATATATACAAGTTGACAGCCGGAGAAGGGAACCTGGTATACCATTCTTTTTGGTTTAGTTTTTGTTTTGGGGGGTTCTAATATTTGTTTAAGAGAAAACGTATTATTTTGAGTGAATGAGACAGATTTTGGCATATGAGTTTTTACCTTTTGTGGGAGATTAAAAGGAAGGGGAAGAAAAGTTTTTCTGTCTTATGTAATTGTTTCTCTGTGGTGGTAGAATTTTCTTCTGGCTTTTATATATGCTGAGTTAATAATCGCATTTACTTATGAATTACCCCATGTCCATTCTTTACCTTTCCTAGATACAATAATGATTTTGAAAAATTCCCCCCCCCCCAGATTACCTTCTCGGTGTACGGAAAACCTTTAACCCCTCTATCCTATATTCATTGGTTCTCGGCCCATAGTAAAACCATTAAAATTGCCACATTGTACTCCTTATATTTAAGAGCATTTCGTATATCTTCTCCGAATTATTTAACCAATGAAACCAAATACCTTTATTCGACCTTTTCTAAACTAAATTACCCCTCTAAAATCATTAACTCAGCATATAGAATAGATATCAATAATACTTCTATCATAAAAAATATTACTCATAGCCATAAAAGAAAAATAATAGAATCTTTATACATACATAATATAAAAAACTTTAATAGAATCCCAGGTAATTGCAAAATTGACTCTATTCAGAATTCCGCATCAAGGTATTTTACAGATCTAAAGAACAAAATTGATATAACCAACTAAAACCTTATTTAATCTGTATTTAACTTTTAGTGATAGATCCCTTTACTCTTGAACAAGGCCTATCGTCCAAATGCGAAAGCTTGAGATCCTGTCCTAATTAATTTTAATCTTAATTTTGTTCATAAATTTTGATGATTTCCTTTGGGCTATCACCGTTGAGCCGTGCCGTGTTTTTTGTTTTACGGATGTGATAAATTACAATGGAAGAAACGTTGTAACCGCTGTGTGATCTCCCAAGGGTTATACTTCGAAGGAGATAACTCTTAATTTAAGATAAGTCCAATACGTAATTAAATACGACATCAGTACACCTACTTTTGGGACATTATATATATATATATATATATATAATATGTATAATATGTAATAAAATAATAATAATATATATATAATAATAATAATAATAATATAATAATAATAATATATATATATATAATAATAATAATAATAATAATAATATAATAATAATAATAATAATAATATAATAATAATAATAATAATAATATATAATATAATATATAATATAATAATAATAATAATAATAATAATAATAATAATAATAATAATAATATATATATATATAATATATAATAATAATAATAATAATAATAATAATAATAATAATAATATATATATAATAATATATAATAATAAATAATATAATAATAATATATATATAATAATAATAATAATAATAATAATATTTAATAA
>JABUQX010141814.1:20000-25000 GCA_015478945.1 Trachelipus rathkii
ATGTATTTTCTTTTACATTTCTATTATTCTTTATATTTATCTTTTTTTTACGTACCGGCTCCAGCTCCGGCTCCGGCTCCGGCTCCGGCTCCGCCTCCGACTCCGAACGCAAGCCTGCCTTTCTAACTCTGGCTCCGACTCCGCTTCAGCCAGCGCGAACGACTCTGGTTCAGCCTTTGAAGTTTTTTCTTATTCTTATTTTTATCATTATTATTATTATGAAATGATTTTTAGGCTCCGGCTCCGGCTCAGCCTCTGGTTCTGTTATATATCTACATGGGTTAGAGTTATCGTATCGGGCTAAAATTTGGAGAGGGGTTATATGACGCTAACCTCGTCATGAGCAGGCTTGCATCCCAGCCAAGTCCCCCAAGAACACCCCACCTTAAAAATCGAAATGTTCGGATAAGCTGAAATTTGGAGGATTCAGAGTGTAATTTTTAGAAAGAGTTGGTATTGGAATCTGAGGAGTTGGCATCGGCACCGGTGCTGAAGCCGGTGCGTTGCTGAGTTAATAAACATTCGTATAACAACAATATTGGTGTCCTCATATAGGTTATCGAGCCTGTAGATCTCGAATATGAGGGTGTTAAGCCATTACGTATTGGGTGTCTAGGACCCCCCATTGGGGGGTCCCGACTGAAAAAAAGCACAGAGTGTAAAACAGAGGTCGAAGGAGTAAGGAAGAAGGATGAAGAATGAATAAGGAAGGAAAGAATGGAGAAGGAGGACTCAAGAGAGGTAGGAGTTGACAGCTGCACCGGTGCTGGCTCCGATGCGGTGCTGCTGAGTTATTAAATATTTGTGTAATGATACAATATTGGTGTCTTTATATATGTTTTGGGTCTGTAGATTTCGAAAATAATGGTTTCAGAACCATCAAGAAAAAAAATAAAATAAAATAAATAAATAAATAAATAAATAAATAAATAAAATTTCTTATTCTTTTATGTTTATAACTTCCATTACGTTTGTATACAAAGGAATCAGTAAATCAAACCACCATTCAACCACCCTCCTGTCCAGTTGTGATCTATTGATCTATCCAGTCTATTAGTCTATTGGTCTATTGATTCGTCATATTTTTACTAAAATTGTAACGTTTACATACCCTAAAGCGGTAAATCAGTAAATCAGTAATCAAACCACCATCCCACGCCACCCTCCTATCCATCCTTGATCTATTGATCTATTGATCTATTGATTCAAGTCACATTTCGAGTATCATTTTGGATAAACATAACATAAAATCAAGTTCTTTATACAAACATCAATCAATATATGTTGACGTAACAAAGTTTTCACATTAATAAAGCTAACATAGCATCATCTGAACTAAGAATATAACCCACAGCTTGACATACAATACCTTAAACAATAATAAACAGGGTTAAACATTAACAAGTTCCATACTTAACAACAGTAAAAGTAACTAACAATTCATACAAAAACGTAACTTACTGCTTTTAAAACCTATCTAACATAACAATGTTAATTTACACTAACATGGTAATATTATTTAACAAAAATTTACCATAACCTTGTCTAATTATCATACAGAGCAGCAGAATGCTAACGTAACAAGTTTCACATTAATAAAATAACATAGCATTAGAACTAAGAAAGACAATACAACGACAAACCTGACCACATCTTAACCAGAATAAACAGTCAACATTAACAAAGGTCCAAACTTATCAACAGTAAAAGTAACTAACAAGACATACAAAAACATAATCCATTCACTTTATCAAACATATCACCAATATGACAATGTTAATTTTACATTAACATAGTTTACCAAAAATTTATCATAACCTTACCTAACCATCATAATACCTAACGGGTAAAGACAAACAACGTAAAGTTTTACCCTCTGTAAAGCTAAACTATGAACATAACATACTTAACACACAACAACCAGACGAATAAACAGCTATCATTAACAACTTAGTCAATAAAGCGAACTTACGAGGGAAGTAAAACAAGTTTTTATTTTTATAACATATAATTTTCATTGAAAAGAGCGTTATATAAATACATAAAAACATATAAATACATAAAAACATAAGTTTATTTTAAATATATTAATTCATCTAATCAGAGAACATAGGATTCAACATAACTTGGGTACGTTCTATATATATCTCTAAAGATTCAACACCCTTTGAAAGAATGTAAGTATAAATGCCTTCAGCAACACTAAACCATTTTCGTATGTCGATTCAGCAGCACTCATTCTCTCATACAAGAAAGAACTCATTCAAGCTGATAGTTATTAACGCACTCCTGTATACTGCATTATACGGGAAACCACATGTTTCGATGTAAATATCATAGATTACACCATGTGCTATATGTATTAAGTCCTCAAGTATGTCAACATCGTTAAGGTGCGATGTTAATTCGTTTTTTATTTTAAGCAATGCTGTAATATTTTCAGATGTTCGAACTGTGAAACCTATGCACGAAGGTCACACAATCGATGGGTTTCCAATAGTTGCGTACATCAAGGGTTTTAATATCGTCACACGACGAGAACACAACGTCTATTCTATTAGAACCTCTTACGCTGTCTTTCCAGTTAGATATTTCACTACGCGTCGATCCATCGGATAACACACACTTATCCTCTACCCATGCTGCTGCGATGTCGATAATCTTGATGAATCCATCAACACAACTGAATAAGGGTCTATTATTTGATCCTCTGGCTGGAATACAGGCAATGTAGCGATCGCCATTCGGTTTACGATTAAATATAAATGACACATCGTTAGGAATAACGAAACTCCTCGTGAAGATATCAACAACAAACGTAGAGATGCGGGGAGATGTCATCGTATCAGCACAGCGAAAAATATCCTACTGATGAAAATAGTGTATAAACAACCCTTAAATGTATTGAGATTCTTTCTTTCAACCAATCAGAAGAAAGAAAACAGAACACGACGCACCGAACGAACCATATCAGTTCAAAAGGGTATATATTCTCGTTAGACAACAACAACAATAACAATAAACAGGTTCACTATGGTAATATGTGTATACAAAGGAGACCTATACAGCCAAATTGACGTGAAATGAACTTAGACAAAAAAAAGTAGTAGTAATAATAATAATAATAAATAATAATAATAATAATAATAATAATAATAATAATAATAATAATAATAATAATAATAATAATAATAATAATAATAATAATAATAATAATAATAATAATAATAATAATAATAATAATAATAATAATAATAATAATAATAATAATTATAATAATAATAATAATAATAATAATAATAATAATAATAATAATAATAATAATAATAATAATAATAATAATAATAATAATAACAACAGTAAAGTACCTAACACTTCATACAAAACGTAACCTATTCCTACTTTTTCAATCATATCTCCAACATACCAATGTTAATTTTACATTAACATCGTAATATTTAAAAAAAATTTAACATAACCCTGTCTAATCATCATACTGACAACGAATATTCCGACTAACGTAACAAATGTTTTATCAACTTCGTAATATTTAACAAAAATTCATCATAACCTCGTCTAAATATCATAATCCCCAACGAATAGTTGCAGACAACAAAGTTTTAACCAAACATATAAAAATAACAAAATTTTATCCTGACATAACATAAAAATAAGTTCTTTGAATAAAATATCACAGTAAAGCGTAAAAGTTTACTGATTTTAAAGTAGTCAATCAGTAAATCAGATAAATCAAATCATCAACTCCTCCCCACCCATCCATCCATGACCTTTTGATCCATTGATCTATTGATTCATGTCACATTTCGAGTATCATTTTGGATAAACATAACAGAAAAATAAGTTCTTTATATACTAACCATCGAATATATGCTTACGTAACAACGTTTTTTATAATATATATATAATATGTATGTATATGTATGTATATCTTTCATATATAATAACCAATATATACATATAATAATATATATATATAATAATATAATATATATATAATATGTATATATATATATTATATGTATATATTATATATATATATAATATATATGTATGTATATATAATATATATATATAATAATATAATATATATATATAATATAATATATATATAATAATAATAATAATAATAATAATAGTATATATATATAATATAACAATAATAATAAATATATAATAATATGTATATAATAATAATAATATGTAATAATAATAATAATAATAATAATAATATATATATATATAATATATAATTTATAATACCAATAATAATATATATATATATATAATATAATAATATGTAATAATAATATAATATAATAATAATAATAATAATAATAACAATATAATATATAATAATAATAATAATAATAATATAATAATATATATATATATGTAATATAATATGTAACACATGCTCAACAATATATATATATATATATATCATGTATATGTAATAATAATAATAATAACATAATAATAATAATAATATAATATAATAATATCAATAATAATATATATGTATAAAGATATGTATATATAATAATAATAATAATAATAATATATAATATATATAATATATACTTAAGAATAATAATATATGGATATGTAATATGTATAATAATAATATATTTATATATATATATAATATATATTATATATATATAATAATAATATAATATAATAATAATAATATAATAATAATAATAATAATAATATAATAATATAATAATAATAATATGTATAATATATATAATAATAATAATAATAATAATACATATAATATAATAATAATAATATAAATGTATATAATATGTAATATATGTAATAATAATAATAATATATATATAATAATAATAATAATAATATAATATATATAATAATAACATATATATATATATAATAAGTATGTATTTAATAATAATAATATGTAATAATAATAATATAATAATAATATGTAATAATAATAATAATATATATAT
>JABUQX010141815.1:0-5000 GCA_015478945.1 Trachelipus rathkii
ACAAAGGGCCTCATCCGCCCTTGTATGGGTGCTCTCATATCTGGGAGGCTCTGGTTTCACCCGGCTTTTTGGATAGGGGTCGAGTCAAAGACCAAAGGCTTATAAACTGTTCTGTCCTTTCCAGTTCACTTGACCCTCTATCTTTGCGGCGAGATGTTGGTGCCTTATCTCTTTCTATAGGTACCGCAGCGGCAGGTGCTCGGGCTTATCACTCGCGTGCCACCCACCTCTACGACGCCCTCGTAGCACAATGGGTGCTGTGTCGGCACATGAGTTTTGTTGATATTAGTAGCTCTAAGGTTGGTTCTTTGCGGTGCTTCCTTCTTCTTTCCTGCCACCTCTGTTCTGTGGAATTCTCTTCCATCTTCTGTGTTTCCTGTTGAATTTAATCTCTCTCACTTTAAAGCCTGCGTCTGTGCTCATTTGCGTAGTTTGCGTTAGTTGATGAATGTCTGAGGTGTGCAACACCCCCTCCTTGAATAGGGCTCTGCCCGTGAGTGGTGGTGACAACTGTAAAAATATATATATATATATATATATATATATATATATATATACTGTATATATATATATATATATATATATATATATATATATATATATATATATATATATATATATATATATATATATATATATATATATATATATATATATATATATATATATATATATATATATATACTATATATATATAGATAAATATATATATATATATATATATATATATATATATATATATATATACATTGGTATATATACAACTTACAACTGGTCCCAGGAAGGGTCAAGACCCTGTCAGCGGGGTCAGAACATTTCTCCATCTTCCTCTGTCCTCCAGGACTCCCTCTTCTCTCAGCTCCCGCATTAACAGCATTCCGATGTAATGCCGTTCTTACTTCGAAGGGAATATACCATGTGCACAAGTTATCATCGTTTTCAAACTCCGATACCGTCTGCACTGACGACGATTTTGAGAGAGGTACCTCAAAATTCTCCTTACTGGCCGTTTGCAAACACAGTTTGTAGCATCCTTACCTTTTTCAAAATTCCTTCGCAAAAAGTGCTGCCGTTCTCTTATGACAAAGGCATATTCCCAAATCCCTCCATTTGTCTGGTCCTTTCTTTTTTCCAAATCCAGCCACCTTGCCGCCTTGTTAAAGGCATCGTTTTTGTCTCACTCTACAGTTCATGGTGAATCCATTCCAGTTTTCACCAACGGCTCTAAAACATGGAACAGAGTGAGCGCATCTGCCGTTTTTCCTGACCGAAATCTCTCCCATACCGTTCTTCCTCATGCTTCAAGTTTCACTGCAGAACTAATAGCTATAATGATTGCTCTCTCTCTCTCTCTCTCTCTCTCTCTCTCTCTCTCTCTCTCTCTCTCTCTCTCTCTCTCTCTCTCTCTCTCTCTCTCTCTCTCTCTCTCTCTCAGAGCTTGAGAGAAAGGACCGTCTGTTCATGGAGCCGAGGAATGGGTGTGAGCCGGGCCAAAGGGGAGCGGTTGGTGTTAGATGATCAAGATTTGCCATCGAAGCTCGACCCATCCTTCCGGCACGTCGGAATTAACTGTCAACCAGTCCGCATCCAAATGGTCATCCAATGATTTCGAATCCTGCTGGAATAATCTCATTTCACCTGAAAAGTAGATGTGACCGGTGTATCATCTCTCTTGGAAGTTTTGGTGAGGTCAGCGGAAACCTCTATCCGTGAATGATCCTATGAGAGTCAACGATGGTGCTTCGAAGCGGCATCCCCCTCCACTCTTGTCAGACGACTGATGGAAACCAGAAAATAACCAACTCTATATGCCAGGAAGTAATCCTCAGCCCTTACTTTGCTCCTAGATGTGACTGACATTAATGGAGGGAAAAGACCAGATGGCAACTCAGAGACTGGTCTCAACGATAATTGACATCGGTTCTATGAATTATAGAATTATTCCCCGATTCTAGAGATGTTCTCATAATATCAAAAGGGAAATATCGTATTACTGCACCCAAACATGGAATCTCTAGTAGGAGTGGAGGGCTCCTGTTGAAGACGAAGAGATGCGGCAAATGGTAAATTAGGAGGCACAGGGGAAAAGTAGTACCAGAAATAGGTGCTGGGCCTTTAGATGATAACAATGTCTCTTTCCTGATAGGATCTGAAGGTGACCGTGTTTTACGAGATTGGGCAGATTGTATAGGATCAGCAGGAAGAGCATGTAACCTAAATTGTGTCGGTCAAGCCTCTGCAAAGTGCAAAACTCAAGTACATCACTCTCAAACTAATACACCTGACAATTTGTTGAAGAGACCATGAGAGTACCGCCACAATTGGAACAAAAAGGTAGATAATTTCAACGGAGGTGAAGTTCATCTCCACAACGTGAGTAAATATCATGAGTTCCTCGGTAGTGTTTACGGCGGTGGCCAAATTTATGGCATTTAAAACAATGTCCCGGGCATGGAATATATGGACGAACCGCATAACTCTTAAATCCAATCTTCAATTTTATGGGAGGGAATGGAGCACTAAAACATAAGAATACAAGGATTAGGAACTTCAGAAGTATACTTGCTGAGAGGAAACCAATAAACATCTGTCACAGGGGGACATTTACGTTGTAAACGTGACAAAATATCTAGAACGGGTTCATTCCTGCACATCACCCTATGACTGTAAATTTGATAGGACGGAACTATGAGATGGTGTTGCCGCCTTTACTAAGAGTGAATCATTCCTCATGATGGTCATGGAAGGTTTAGTGATAAGTAGGTCGTTTTTAAGGTCATCACTAAGTTTAATAGAACTGTTTATCGTTAATAATTTCGGCGTTTTTGAATGAAGAAACCAGATAAGCCATCCGATGATACGAGTAGCTCCACTATAGAGAAGCGCGTTCGTCGGTGAGTAGCATCTATACGCTGCTGTATACCTTGATTGACGAAGCTGCAGGAAACCCTTGACACCTGAGGTAAGGAGAAGGGTCGATGCGATGGAATGCTTATGGCAAGCTCGTTCACGCTAAGTGCGAGGGAAGGTGCAAAAGACATACAAGCCTCAGGAGTGGATTGATGCGTCAACGGGCATTGTGGTATTATGTCGTTCACTAGGGCATCAAAACCCTTGTTGGAATGTGACCTAAGAGTAGTCAGTTAGGGTCGGGCGGAGCCTGACTGAAGATTTTTTTGCCTTTCTTTGAATCGATAACTTTGCTAGTAGACATTCATAAAAAGAAAGAATACATTTCGATCTACAATACAGTCATTGAGATACAAAAGTATCCTCTCAGGTGCAAAATGATCAGATAAAACCGCAAAGATATCACCCGAAAACATTCTGTAATGTTGTTGTGTCTTTTTTTACGAAAGTTCCTGTAAGCTTAACCTTGGAGTGGCTAAAAGAATATTTAAAATCTCATGATTTTCCACTTTTTATTTTTCATTCAACGGAGATTCTTACTTGCATACTCCAAGACTAAGAATGGGTTTGCCAATTTCATCAATTCTGAGCAACCTCTTTATGAAATTTTTTGAAGCTTGATTTTTGCAAAATATTTTAAATACAGAATGTTTTTGGGTTAGATACGTAGATGATGTCTTTGCCGTTTTGTCTGATCACTTTTCACTTGAAAGAATACTTCTGTTTACCTTTATGACTGTCATCCAGTTATAAAATTTACATTTGAAAAAGAAAATGAAAGAAAACTACCATTTCTGGATGTTTTATTAATTAGAAGTTATAATAATCGACTAACCTTTAAAAACCATAGAAAGAAAGAAACACAAACAGACAATTATGTACATTGGTTGTCCTCTTACGATACTCATTAAATTCAGAATTTGTTGTCGTTGCTTTATTGACCAAGAAATTGAATATATTTGTAATGTCTTTAAAAATTTGGGCTATCCCAGGAATTTCATCTATAGAACCTTGACAGCTGCAAAGAGAAAGTTTCCGAAAACAAAATAATACTAAAGATGCCTGACGAGACAGAGGGACTTAAGGAGTATATAACATAGAAATTTATGCTGACGCCCAGCTTATCCTACACGACTAAAAGAGTTTAATTTAAGATTAGACTTGAGAAAAATTAAAATTATCAGGATGTCTTTAAGATCCCTTGTAAAGATTGTTTCTATATTTTGGTGAGACTAATGATTTTAAAAGAACTCATCAACATGCCTACGTACTAAAAATAGATAACCATGGCCCATCTCTACCTAAGTACCGAGTGGATTTCGATCACAGAATAGACGTTCCAAGTACGACTTTGATAACTCCTGGTTCAGATGCTAACAGAACACAGCTAATAGAGGCTTTTTCTTTATTAGAAATGTTTGTCAATTTAATGGTATTCAGGCCAACCTTATCGATGATTTTGCTAATCTTTTATTATTAAACCATTCAAAACTACCTTAATTTGTTAGGGATCTAAATGCAATAACTTAATATTTTTCGTGTATATTTAGTGTTTTAATATTTTCCATTTTCTTATGTACAACAAACAAATAAATTTTTTATTTGTTTTGCCTTTTAAGTTAATTCTACTACTTTAACATTGATCTGAATGAGGAGAAACGTGTTTCCTCGAAACACTAGCCTGCTTTTAATAAAAAGTTTTTATTAATTTATATATATATATATATATATATATATATATATATATATATATATATATATATATATATATATATATATATATATATATATATATATATATATATATATATATATATATATATATATATATATATATATATATAATTTCATATGCAATATAGAAATTCTTCATGTATTTTGAATACTCTCCTCAAAACAATTTAAGATTAAGGTAATTTAAAAAGTAAAACTTGAAATAATTTATTAGGAAACTACAATTAAAAATAGATATATACTTTTGAAAAAGTAATTTAGGTACAAAATAATTTTTAACTTTCTATTTGAAGAATTATTCTCCTCATCTGTTCGTTTCCTGCCTCTCGTCCCAATGTGATGGGTATGACGCAGCT
>JABUQX010141815.1:10000-22500 GCA_015478945.1 Trachelipus rathkii
TTTTTTTTTTTTTCAAAATGGGTGGAGTCGGATTTTAAATTTTTTTCATGAATGTCTCTATAGATGCCATAAAAAATGAAAAAAAATTCAAAGCCACTTGGGGATATTTACGGGGGGCTCCACCCCCGTACACCCCCGAGCCCGTGAGTGGTTGGTTGAAAACAAAAAGTAATATAAAAGTAAAAAACATGCAAACCCACAGGGTATATTTACGGGGGGTGGAGTCCCCCGTACCCCCTGAGCCCGTGAGTGGTTGGTTAAAAACAAAAGTAATAAAATTTTTACGCCTACATCATAAATTTATGTATAAAAAAAAAAAAATTAAAAAAAAAAAAAAATAAAAATCTGACCTACCGTTCTTGAAAAAAAAAAATAAATAAAAAAAAACAAAGGTGTGTTTTCCTAACTAGAATTCGATGCTGATTCCACTAATGTTTTTTTTTTTTGTAGCTATCGTAGTTTCAAGATATGGATTGGTGCTTTTGTGGAGATATTTACCATATATATATATATATATATATATATATATATATATATATTTTATATATAAATATAAACATATATATATATATATATATATATATATATATATATATATATATATATATATATATATATATATATATATATATATATATATATAGAGTATATAATAAAACTTTCTTTATTTATAATAAAAAAGAGAGATAGGATTTGAACAATTTCTTCACAGGGGGCTTCTATGATACCTAAATAGATGTTTTTTCGTATGAAGATTTTTTTTTCAAGAATGGGATGTCGGGTTTTAATTTTTTTTTTTCGCAGATACCTTTATAGATGACATAAAAAGTAAAAAAAAAAAAACTCAATTTCCCGTCTTAAACATGTTATTATGTACCATATAGTAACCCTGTGAAATTATATAAAGAATAAGTTATTGGTTTTAAAAATGCTAAATATTAAAAAACTTAATTATGTTACTCTGATGGCGGACGAAATCGAACGTTCGGAAGGGAACACTTTCATAACACCGAAAAATCCTCTTTTCTTGGTTGATTATTTTTTTTTTTTATATATATGCATTTATATTTTTTAGAATCAATGTTTTACCATTGGAGACTTTTCTTGATTTTTTTCTTAACTATTTTTCTAACTATAATCACAATAAAATTTTATGACGTAATGTTATGTTGGCAACCCTTGGCAAGTTGGCATTACTGAATAACAAATTTTCCTGGTTCCTGAGTCTTGATGTAGAATGTCATAGTGTCATAGTCGATTACCGAAATTCGTATTTTTTTTTTAACGTTAATGTTATTGTAGTGCCTACTTTTAAAGAATGGAAGAATTTTTAAGGAAATTTAATCTTGAAGAGATACTAACATTATTGAAAGGTAATCATTGTTTCCTAATTTTACAATGTAAATGCTAATATTGATTTTAGCTTTAAGCTACCTTTAGGTAGGCTACCGTAAATATAAAAATAATATTTAAAATTTTTTATTATATTTATATAATATATATATATATATATATATATATATATATATATATATATATATATATATATATATATATATATATATATATATATATATATATATATATATATATATATATTTTATATATATTTATATTTATATAAATATATGGACATAGTTACTTTATATACCTTATGATCTAAAGTAAATTTTTCATATTAATTTATATTAATTGAAAGTAAATATTCTAAGAAATGTAAAAATTTAAGGGAAAAAATGTTTTAATAATAAGTTAGTTTTTTATATGGAAAATCAGGCAAAGATAATGTTAAAAAAAGCAGATATCAAAAATCTGACAATGTCCTTCATGACCTTGAGGCGTGACGTAATACAACTTAAAAATGTTGCCAGATTCACAATATAAATATATTATATATATATATATAATATATATATATATATATATATATATTTATATATATATATATATATATATATATATATACTATATATATATATGAATATTACAATACCAGTAGGGACTCAGGCAGCGGGGAACATAGGGGGACGTTTCCATACCCCGTAGAGTGGGGCTGGAACCCCACGACACCCAAATATACCAAAGGCGGGGTTCCGGAGGCCCTCCCGGAGGGAGAGTGAATCCTACCCCCTGTCGTTCACCCCGGAAGGCCGAGACAACTCTTTCCCATCTTTGCGGTTTACCCTTGGGTATTCCTTTAACTAAAGGAATACCCAAAGGAATAGCTCCCTAAGGTGAAGAAATCAAGTCTCTCGGCCTTCCGATTGAATGACGAGATGGGACTAATTCCCCACTCCAAGGAGGATCTCAAGAACCCAACTCTTTGGTATTTAGGCTGTCGAGGCTTCCTCCACCCTCCCTGCGGTGCTCTTTAAACTCAACCTACAACAGTATTGCTATATATATATATAACATATATATATATATATATATATATATATATATATATGCTATATATACTATATATATATATATATATATAACTACTATATATATATATATATATATATTTATATTGTGAAATCTGGCAACGACCCCTGAACCTTGACCATCGTCACGAATAAAAAAAATTTCGGCTGCAAATTCCTCATGATCTAGCTTTTTTATATTATATTTGATTTATTTTCCATATAAAAAACTAACTTAGTATTAAAACATTTTTTCCCTTAAATTTTTACATTTCTTATAATATTTACTTTCAATTAATATAAATTAATATGAAAAATTTACTTTAGATCATAAGGTATATAAAGTAACTATATATATATATATATATATATATATATATATAACTAACTAACTATATATATATATATATATATATATATATATATATATATATATATATATATATATATATATATATATATATATATATATATATATTATGGTAATTGTTTAGATAAAGGGCCTATTCTCCGATTTCAAAATTTTTGCACAATACTCTGCATATGTATTAAAAGTAAAGATAAACTTAAATTTAAGTGTAAAAAACGCCTTTAACCAGATTTAGCAACTTTTTACCATTTCTATATTAAATGTTAAAATTGGTAATTATTTAGATAAAGGGCTTCACCTCCGATTTTCAAAATTTTTGCACAGTATACTGCAAATGTATTAAAATTAAATATAAAATCAAAATTAAGTCTGTAAAACATCTACAAATTTTTTTTGGTGTCACAAATATCTACATTTTACACCCAAAATCTAGGTTTTATTAGTTTTTACATATTATAGTTTTTCCTTATATATATATATATATATATATATATATATATATATATATATATATATATATATATATATATATATATATATATATATATATATATATATATACTAAGTCATCTAACCACGCATCGACGGAGGAATTTTCAGGGGACAGAGCGCCTCTGTAGAAATACCTCTAGATATATATATATATATATATATATATATATATATATATATATATATATATATATATATATATATATATATATATATATATATCTATATATAGAAAAAGTCTAACTCCTTGGTCATTTTTATTACGCGAAAGATGAAATTTTAATTCTTTTAATGATTGAAATATAGATTATAACGGTAAAAATTAATTCCATTTATATAAAAAATAAATTCAAGAAGAAAATTGTTAAGTTTAAAAAATTTATATATATATTTATATATATATATATATATATATATATATATATATATATATATATATATATATATATATATATATATATATATATATATATATATATATATATATATATATATATATATATATATAATATATTGTTTACTTTTAGGAGTGATAAAGAGAGAGAGAGAGAGAGAAGGAGAGAGAGAGAGAGAGAGAGAGAGAGAGAGAGAGAGAGAGAGAGAGAGAGAGAGAGAGAGAGAGAGAGAGAGAGAGAGAGAGCTACATTACCAACAAGACAACCAAATACATATTTGGAATCAGCGTTTAAAGCTTAATACCACAATGTAAAAAAAAATTGTATCTCGAAAAGTACGACACTTACAGAAAAACAAATTTGTAATCAGCGTAGAAAGCTTATTATATGTAAATTTATTTTATGATTTAAAACTAACGAATACCCTAGGGTAGACCGCCCCGATATCAGATGTCGGGGTCGGTCTCTCGGCCTCTAGGTGGACGACGGGGGGTACTATTTCCCCCCCTCCGGGGAGGGTCTCCGGAACCCCCGCTCATTGGTATTTGGGTGTCGCAGGGGTTCCTCCGCCCCTCCCCTATGGGGTATGGAAAACGTCCCCCCTCTGTCCCCAATCGGCTCGAGCCCCCTAAAATCGCTGATTCCAAATATGTAATTTGTTTTTCTGTAAGTGTCGTACTTTTCGAGATACCATTTTTTTTTACATTCTAGTAATAAGCTTTAAACGCTGATTCCAAATATGTATTTGCTTTTCTTGAAGGTAATGTAGTTCTCTCTCTCTCTCTCTCTCTCTCTCTCTCTCTCTCTCTCTCTTTTATATATATATATAGCAATAATAACATATATAATATATATGCTATATATATATATATATATATATATATATATTTTCTTTATTATTATACTATATATATATATATATATATATATATATATATTGACAACAAAATAATTAAGTATTGCAAAATGTGGTGCTTTAAATAATTGAAGAAAGAAGTGTTTTTTAGTAATATCTGAAATATTCCGGGAATTTCTGAAAAATTATAGGGCATTTTTGATCGATTTGAATATTTACCTAATTTACACTTGTGCCTATATATATATATATATATATATATATATATATATATATATATATATATATATATATATATATATATATATATATATATATATATATATATATATATATATATATATATATATATATATATATAGTTTTTTTTTCTTTTAAACCCCCACAAATATATATCTATTATTTTATAATATCTTTTTTCCATACGAAAATATAATTTTGCATAACATTTCTATTCGATCATTTAATAATAATTTATTTATTTATTTATTTTTTTTGGTGAAGTTTAGAATCTAGAATCAATTTGTTTAATTTAATTTCTCACAGTGTCTATTAGTGAATTTATTCTTACTATAGTTGCTATTTATGAAAGATGTCTTTAATAAAGTTAGTAAGAGATATTAACACTAAAGAAAAAGTTAGTCGTTTAATGTTGCAATCATATTTATACGAACAGATGTGGAGAAAAAAAAATAAAGGAAATTACCTATTTGAGGAGATATTAAAAGAAATAGTCAAATAATTTCCTTCTTAAATTTAAGACATATAAATTAAATTGTTTAGTTTACTAAAATAATCGATTAAATTTATAAAATAATCGATATATCGTTGTGGGGGGTTAGCCGAAAAAGAACCTATATATATATATATATATATATATATATATATATATATATATATATATATATATATATTATATATATATATATATATATATATATATATATATATATATAAAAATAAATATATATATATATATATATATATATATATATATATATATATATATATATATATATATATATACTGGTACATATACGGTATATATATATATTTTTTTTTGAGTCAATGTACAGAACCCACCACGGCTCACAAAAAAGCGGCCATACTGGGCTGAAAAATCAGCACCATGGGAGGGTCCTGTCATACATGCATTTTAATGTTAAACCCAGAAATCATCCTTGTTGCTCTACGCTGCACTCTTTCAAGCATATCTATGTCTTTTCTTAAATAAGGGGCCCAAACTTGTGCACAATACTCTAATACTGGCCTAACATAGCTATTGTATAGCTTACTTATAACTTCCTTACTCTTGTAAACAACATTACGATTTATTATACCTAGTATCTTATTTGCCTTATTTCTTGCTTCCAAACATTGGTTAGCCACTTTGAGATTACTGCTTATAATCACACCCAAATCCTTTTCTTGGTCTACAGACTCGAGCCAATCACCATTCATGTCATAGCTAAATCCTTTATTCGAGTAACCTAAGTGAAGAACCTTACACTTTTTACTATTAAAATTCATTTGCCACTTATCCGCCCAACCAAGAAGTTTATCAAGATCATTTTGAATCTTTATGCATCCATCATTATTTCCAATTGAAGTTGCTACTTTGGTATCATCTGCAAACTTAGAAACCTTACATTTTAGACCCTGATCTAAATCATTTATATAAATGAGGAACAGTAGTGGTCCCAGTACAGAACCTTGTGGGACACCACTCTTCACCACTTCCCATGATGACTTATTGCCATTTAGCATTACACACTGCCTTCTATTACACAACCACTCTTTAATCCAACCCTGTACCACTCCACCTATTCCACATTGCAATAACTTTTGAATCAGCCTTTTGTGGGGAACTTTATCAAAGGCTTTGCTAAAGTCAAGATAAATAATATCAACTGGTTCTCCTTTGTCAATGCAGTCAGTAACATAATCCATAAATTCTAAAAGGTTTGTTTGACATGATCTCCCCATTCTAAAACCATGCTGAGAATCATACAGTAATTTGTTATCATCCAAATGTTTCTCTATATAACTTTTCAGTAACTTTTCCAAAATTTTTACGACCAGAGATGTTAAGCTAACTGGCCTATAATTTCCCAAATCTCCCTTACTACCTTTCTTATAAATAGGCACAACATATGCAGTTTTCCAGTCATCTGGTACCTCACTAAATGTTAAGGAACGTTTAAAAATCAAAAACAATGCCTTTGCAATACTGCTACTACCCTCTTTTAGAATTCTACCATATATACCATCAGGACCTGCAGCTTTACTTGGATCAATATGTTCTAGTAGCGATTTAATTTCTTTTACATCAAATTCAAATTCTGTTAGTCTATTTATTACATGTAAACGAGAACCACTAGTTTCCAAACCACCAGCGATTAAAACAAAAAAAGTTGTGTGTACAAATGTACATTTATCTGATATATGTGTGCTTGCGTCTGATTTAAATTCTATAAAAATATGTCAAGAGTATGATAAAATTAACACAGATATTAAATAATAATAAAAAAAATAATCTAAAAAAAAGACTACTTGAATATCACTTATATGGCTTCACTGAAGTGAAAAATTTTATATTTATAATAATGTTAAATCTCACTTCCCTTAAATTTGGGATTTTTAAGTTCAAGTAGCGTTTTATAAAATAGTGGCTCTATAAAGCTTACAAGATCCTATATATATATATATATATATATATATATATATATATATCTATATATATATATATATATATATATATATATATATATATCTATATATATATATATATATATATATATATATATATATATATATATATATATATATATATATATATATATATATATATATATATATATATATATATATATATATATATATATATTATGGTAATTGTTTAGATAAAGGGCCTATCCTCCGATTTCAAAATTTTTGCACAATACTCTGCAAATGTATTAAAATTAAAGATAAACTTAAATTTAAGTGTAAAAAATGCCTTTAACCAGATTTAGCAACTTTTTACCCTTTATATATTAAATGTTAAAATTGGTAATTATTTAGATAAAGGGCTTCACCTCCGATTTTCAAAATTTTTGCACAGTATACTGCAAATGTATTAAAATTAAATATAAAATCAAAATTAAGTCCTAACCTATTAAAACTAACCTAGCCTTACTAAACCTAATCTGACCAAATAAACTGAAAATAAATTTAACCTAACTAAAAAAAATTAACAAAAAAAAAACAACAATCACAGTAAATAAATAAAAACAGTTAAAAAAAACAACAACAATCACCTTATTAAACAAATCTTTAAACACTTAAAACCAAAATAAAAAAATGCGATAAAACTAAACCAATAAATTATTAAGGTCAATCAATAAATATTAGGGGAATTGCTTAAGGTTTTAGTGTATTTTCAGATGATTTGAAAAACTGTCTGTCATTTAGACCTGTGCCTATAAATTTATATGAAATTTTGTTGAATTTGGATTCTTGGTTGCTGTGTGTTAAGAAAGAAAATGTTTTAACTTTATACCTATTAAAAAGGTTATAAATATTTTTTGTCATTTGTGTGTATGTGTATCTTGAAATGAAAGAAGTAAATACATATAAATGCATAGGTTAATATTATAAAAATGCCATTATAAGAAAATGTTCATACTTTATATTTATATATATAATATCAACATTTTCAACTTATGTGTATTATAAACTTTTACTACAATATACATTATTAATGAAAAAAATTATCTTTGAACTATAATGATATGGTCCATTTCATATTGATTCAGAAGATGAAAGCTAGTGGAAGAAGGTGCATGATTTCTGGAATTTTACCTAGGTTAGGTGCAGGTCAGGAATGGGGGAGTAGAGCTTTAGGTGTAAATGAAAGGGTTAGGAAATTATGTCTTTCAGAAAATATTAGATTTTTGGATTTGTGGAGAGAATTTCTGGATAAAGATCTTTTTGCAGCAGATGGAGTTCACTTGAGTCATAAAGGTGTTGGGCTTTTCAGTACCAGTTTGGAGAATTGTTTATCAAAAAACTAGGTAAAGTTGGGGGTGATGGGCTAAATCTCGATCCAAATAATTGTAATGGTAACTGTAATAGTGGTGAGATAAATAAAACTAGTGTTGTTACAGGTTCAAAAAATGATGATAGCAATAAAAATGGCAGCATTTCGAATATCAAATGCTTTTACACAAATGCTCATAGCCTTAGAAATAAAAAAGATGAGCTGCTTAGTTATACTATAAATGAGAATCTAGACATTATTTGCATAACTGAAGCATGGGTTAATGAAGAATTATATAGAGACTCCTTTCAGGAATATGAAATAGATGGATATTCACTTTATTTATACCAGCGTAGAGGAAAGAAGGGTGGCACTTTATGTTAAAAGCAATATTCAATCTGTATTAATGACTAACTTTAAAACTAATCATGATGTTGAATCTGTGTGGGTAGATATCCTTATGTATAATAAATCATATAGAACAGGGGCAGTTTATAGACCTCCTGGCCAGAGTCAAGAATTAGACGCGGAAATGGTGAAAGAAATTGAGACAGCATGCCACAGTAAAGAAAAAGGTATAGTCATAATGGGTGATTTTAATTTTCCTGGCATTGAATGGGATTCATTTTCTAATATGACCATAGTAGTCTGTATTTATAAATTGTATACTAGATAACTTTTTGAGCCAGATGGTCCATGAACCTACAAGACATGATGCACTGTTAGACTTAATATTAACTAACGATGAAAAGTATGGTGGATGAGGTTAGAGTTGAGGAGAATTTAGGACTTAGTGACCATAATATAATTAGATTTAATATGAATGTGATATCTGGGCCCAAATTGCAGGTTAATAAGGAAAAGATCATAGATTTCTGAAATGGCGATTTTATCAAATTTCGAGACATGCTTAGTACAACTGACTGGGATAAAGAGTTTAAAGACCAAAACTGTTTTATCATGTGGGAACATTTTAAGCAAATTTTAATGAATATTCAGTCAGTATGTTTTAAAGATAAACCCATTAGGGTGACAAAGAGAAAACCTGTTTGGTGGAATAGGGAGATAAGAGAGAAAATTAATGAAAAGCGTAGATGTTTTAAAATATTCAAGGGTAGTAATAAGGAAGATGATTTAGAAAATTATAGGAAAAATAGAAATGAACTTAACCAGTCAATAAGAAAGGCAAAAAGAGAGGCAGAAATTAATTTAGCAAGGAATAGTAATAAGGACCTGAAGAAGTTTTTTAGTTTTTATAAATTTAAAAGTAAGAATAGGACAATTGGTCCAATTAAAATTGATGAAAATTTAGTAAGTTCAGATAAGGAGTTGGTCAACATTTTCAATGCTTATTTTGCCTCAGTGTTTACTGAGGAAAGATTAGATAATAGTTTGGAGACTAATAGTTCTTGTATGCATGCTACAAGTAGACTTACAGAATTTGAATTTGATGTAAAAGATATTAAACGTTTACTAGACCATATTGATCCAAGTAAAGCTGCAGGCCCTGATGGTATATATGGTAGAATTCTAAAGGAGGGTAGTACCAGCATTACAAAGGCACTGTATTTGATTTTTAAGCGATCTATAACATTTGGTGAGGTACCAGAGGACTGGAAAATAGCATATGTTGTTCCTATTTATAAGAAAGGTAGTAAGGAAGATTTGGGAAATTATAGGCCAGTTAGCTTAACATCCCTGGTTGTAAAGGTTCTGGAAAAGTTGCTGAAAGGTCATATAGAGAAATATTTAGAAGATAACAAGGTATTGTACGACTCCCAGCATGGTTTCAGAAAGGGTAGGTCATGTCAGACAAACCTTTTAGAATTTATGAATACATTACTGACTGCATTGACAGAGGAGATCCAGTTGATATATATTTAGACTTCAGCAAAGCTTTTGATAAGGTTCCCCACATAAGGCTGATGAAGAAGTTATTGCAATGTGGTATAGGTGGAATGGTACATGGTTGGATTAAAGAGTGGTTGTGGAATAGAAAGCAGTGTGTACAACTTAATGGTAATAAATCATCATGGAAAATAGTGAAGACTGGTGTCCCACAGGGATCAGTGCTGGGGCCAATATTGTTCCTCATATATATAAATGATTTAGACCAGGACTTAAATGCAAGGTTTCTAAGTTTGCAGATGATACCAAAGTGGCTACCTCAGTTAGGAATAGTGAAGGATATATAAAGATTCAAAATGATCTTGATAAACTTCTTGGGTGGGCAGATAAGTGGCAAATGAATTTTAATAGTAAAAATGTAAGGTTCTTCACCTAGATTACTCAAATAAAAGTTTTAACTAAGATGTGAAGGGGATTGGCTTGAGTCTGTGGACCAAGAAAAAGATTTAGGTGTGATTATAAGCAGTAATTTAGATAATCAGTGTTTGGAAGCAAGGAATAAAGCTAATAAGATGATGGGCATAATAAATCGCAATATTGTTTACAAGAGCAAGGAAGTTATAAGTAAACTGTATAATAGCTATGTAAGCCAGTATTAGAGTATTGTGCACAAGTTTGGGCCCCTTATTTAAAGAAAGACTTAGATATGCTAGAGAGAGAGTGCAATGTAGAGCAACAAGGATTTCTGGGTTTGAAGGTCAGAGCTATGAGGAGAGGCTGAAGGAGTTAGGAATGTTTTCTGTAGAAAGGCGATTTCTCAGAGGGGACATGATACAAGTCTACAAAATATTTACATCTATTGATAATACGGAGACCAATAAATTCTTCATAGTAGAGCACGGACGGAAGACCAGGGGGCATAATAAGAAAATTAAGAAGAAAGCATGCCTTCTTGATATAAGAAAGAATTCATTCAGTAATAGGGTTGTTAAATTTTGGAATGGTTTGCCACAAGAGGTTGTTGAGTGTAATTCGATTGCAACATTTAAGAAAGGGTTGGATAGGTATATGGATGGGTTGGGTATCATATAGTATATCTAGACGAAGCCAAATTGGCAGGTTTTTAGTTACAGTAGTTATTAATGTTAGATTGCATGTGTGACCATAACTTAATTGTTAAGGCATGTGGATGGTTTGGGTATCATATATCATTTTTTTTTTTTTTTTTTTTGACTAAGCCAAATTGGTGGATTTTTAGTTACAATAATTTGACAAGCCCTAGGGTGCTTTGTGGATTTGCATGAGCATGTTTGTTAGTGGGTTGACTGGGACAGTCTCGATAGGCTCATGTGGCTTCTTAATGTCTCTATATTTCTAATATTGTAATGTTCTAATATGTTGACATTTTAGATATAGCCTAATATAAAGATCCATTTTCCAAAAAAAAAAATCAAATCAAATTTTTAAAATTAAACATTAATATTGCATATATGGCTAAATTAATTTTGAATGGAACTTTCATATTATTTTATCAAAGAAATAAGTTGACTTTCTGGTTACTCCCCTGATAATTTATATTGTTCTGGTGTTAAACAAAGCTTTAGCAATCATTTATTTCATTTTTATATATGAGTTTTTAATTAGGCATTATTATTAATTTACAAATTTATAATATATATATATATATATATATATATATATATATATATATATATATATATATATATATATATATATATATATATATATATATATATATATATATATATATATATATATATATATCCTATGATGAGGCTTTAAATAAAATTGCACAAAGAAGTCAAATGGATATACATGTTAGGTTTGAAGACTTAACTACTGGTCTAATAACCACTCGTTATCTTACTTCTCAGTTCCTTACCGACACTCGAGCTGAGAATCTTTAGGAAAATCTCAAGCAGGGGCTTGGGTCAGCTGTTGACCTCATTAAAGTGACAAGTATTTCAATGGATGGACCTAATGTCAACTTGAAAATGTTGTCTTTGTTGAAAGCAGAATTAAATACCTGTCCCGAAGCTCCAAGATTGATTGAATTTGGAAGTTGCTCTTTGCATATTGTCCATGGAGC
>JABUQX010141815.1:30000-40000 GCA_015478945.1 Trachelipus rathkii
TTAAATTGAGGGTACCCATTATTAATTAAGTTTTTCGTTATTCTTATCACCTCTTTGTTAAAGAGTCGTCACGTTGAAGTTATTTTATAGGCTCTGTGGATTAGGGTTTTAATAATTAATAGTTTATACCTTTCGAGTATATTAGAATCATAATTTGTGTATAAACATTTACCTGTACATTAAACATTTACTTCTCTTTCGGCTCTACCATTTATAAAACAAAGTAAAACATCTAGGAATGCCAGTTTTTTATTTTTAACATCTTCATAAGTGAAGTTTAGAAGTTTATTATTATTATTATTATTATTATTATTATTATTATTATTATTATTATTATCATTATCATTATCATTATCATTATCATTATCATTATCATTATTATTATTATTATTATTATTAAGTATATGATTTTAACTTTCTAAGTACACTTGAAACAAAGTATTAAACTGTTAATTTTATAGTGGCTGTTTTATAATTAGAATTATAATTACGTTATACAATGTTTTCCGAAACTGAAATATATTTGTTTGTGATGTGTTGCTCCTGCATCTTTGTCTTTACGGTACTTTACCGTATAGCATTTGGAGATTTGATTCTTTGTGGTATATTTTTTTATTCTCAAAAGCAAGCGAAAAAAAATAGTTGAAGGGAATGATCCAATATTGGAGATTTTGGGACCCCATTTTAGCCCCCATGTAAAAATGGACATAAAATTCTTAATTTTCAGACAATTTTGATGGGGATAAGAGCAAACCGCAGCTTTTTTTGATCTCTAAAACATCATTTTCGTGTTTTTTTTTTTAGGTGTCTGTAGTCATTGTTTTGGCATTTTCATTTTTTCAGAACCATTTTTCTTGACATTTTTTCTTATCAACTTCTACAATTTTTTTGAAATTAATTCAAACTTGAAATATGCATAGATGGGTCCATTACGCACAAAAGTCACGAATTAGTTTTTTGATTTTTTGAAAATTGTGCTCAGCAATGTCGAAATTCAAAACAACCTACTTTTGTTTTTTTTTGTTTTTTTAATAGATCCTGAGCACAATTTTAAAAAAACCAAAAAACTAATTCTTGACATTTGTGCGCAATGGACCCATCTATGCATATTTCAAGTTTGAAGTAATTTCGAATAATAATTGTAGAAGTTGATACGAAAAAATGTCAAAAAAAGTGGTTCTGAAAAAATGAAAATGCCAAAACAATGACTACAGATACCTAAAAACACTCGAAAATGACGTTTTAGAGGTCAGAAAAAGCTGCGGTTTGCTTCTTCCCCAACAAAATTGTCTGAAATTTATTAAGAATTTTATGTCCATTTTTAGGTGGGGCTAAAATGGTGTCCCAAAATCTCCAATATTGGATCATCCCCTGAAACAAAAAAATGTTTTACTGTACCTGTAAGCACTAAGCTGAGGCAGACTCGAAATTTTGAATTTTACTGCTGGAGTCGGAGTCGGAGTCGAAATTTTTTGTTTGAGTGGAGTCGGAGTCGAAAATTTTTTTTTAAGTTGAGTCGGAGTCGGAGTCTAAAATTTTTGTTTAAGTGAAGTCGGAGTCAGAGTTGAAAATCCAAATTTGAATTTAAGGAGTCGGAGTCGCGGAGTCAAAAAATTTATTTTACGACTCCGCAGCCCTGCTTACCACAGACCGTTCCCAATCCTCACTACACCCTATAGCTCTTCTAAATAACACCCCCCTTCCACTTAATAAAACTCCAAAAATTTTAGGCCTTACATATGAGACACATCTGACATTCACCCCACATATGGAACAAATTACATCTTCCACCATACGTAAACTAAACACTCTCCGAACACTTTCCCAACATGATTTTAGCGACAGAAAACACACACTTATCACCACATATAAACAAACAACTTCACAGAACAACATTAAACTATGCTTCCCCTGGATGGTTCCCAGCAATAACAAAAGCCAACATAAAAAAAATTAAAAAAAAATTAAAACACCGCCCTTAGAATAATTACTGGTTGTACCAAAACAACCCCCATCCACCATCTACAGAACGAAACCAAAATTCTCCCTATCACTTCCCACTTAGAGATGGTAGGAACACAATTTTACCAGAAAACCTTAAACCCATCCCACCCTTGTCACCAAATATTCAACAACCCCATCCGTCACAGATTAAAACTCCCTCCCTCCTCACCCTCCAAACTCTATAATGACATATATAACATCATTCCCCCCCCTCCCCCAACAAAACTTGGCTCTCTCATATACATACCCATCTCACTAGCATTCAGCTACAAAATCGCCCTAACAACAAAATTTTAAAATCCCAACCACCAAAAATTTCTCCTGCTGAAAACTCACTATCCAGAAGAGACCAAGTTAATCTCGCTAGGTGCAGATCAGGACACCACCCAAAACTATTACATTATAAATTTAAATTTAAACTAGATAACGTCACTTCCCCCACATGTACTAGATGCCATAACCACCCAGATACAGTAAAGAACCTCCTTCTAAATTGCCCAGCTCTCGACGCCCCCCGAACTGCTTTTCTATCACATCTGTTGAAGACCTGTGGAAACGCCCAAAGGATGCGGTCGGCTGTCGGGAGGCAGTGTGGCGCTCAAATAGAGGGGGGCCAGGGGTGAGAGGAAAAAGAATATATATATATATATATATATATATATATATATATATATATATATATATATATATATATATATATAATTATTTAACTATATAGTGTATATATATATATATATATATATATAATGATATATATATATATATTATATATATATATATATATATATATATATATATATATATATATATATATTTTGTGTTGGTGAAGATAGAGATGTTGAGTATGTGTTGGATGTTAAATCAGTGAGGGGATTAGGAATGGAATTATCGGATCATTATATTGTTCTATGTAAAATTAAGTTAGTGGGGGCTTGGATGGAGAGGAAGGTGATACGGAAGGAAGTGGGTAGAATTAAGAGTGAGAAGTTAAGTGAACAAGGTAATAAGGATAAGTATGTAAGAGCGCTCGCAAGTAAATCAGTTGAATGTGAACAAGTTGAAACTGAACAAATATGGGAGCAAATGAAGGAAGCAGTTGTTAGCAGTGCAAAGGAAGTATGTGGATGTGCTAAAGTAGGAGGTAAGAATGTTAACAGTGAGTGGTGGAAAGTAAAAAAGAAGCGTGGTTGAATGTACTAAAAGCCAATGATGTTTCAAAAGAAAGATGTTTGGAATTATATAAGGAGGAAAAAAGGAATACTAAAAGGTGCATACGTAGGAGGAAAGAAGAGGTAAATGAACAGTTTGGAAGGAGGATGAATGGGGACTTACAAGGGAATAGGAAGCTTTTCTGGAAGGAAGCGCGAAAGGTTAAGAATGAGAATAAGGGGAACCTGCTTAGAATAATGAATAGGGATGGTGCTTTTGTAACTGATGAAATGGATGTGAGGGGAGTGTGGAAAGAACACTTCGAGAATCTGTATAATATTAACAGTAATGAAGAGGTGATAGTGAATGTATGTGGGTTTGATGGGGCAAGAAGGAATAGGTATTTTGGGGATGAGGTTATTAGCAAGGAGGAAGTAATGGGTAGAGTGAGAAAGTTGAAGAATGGTAAATCTGCAGGTATAGATGAAATTACTGGTGAAATGATCAAGAACGGAGGCGAGATAGTGATTGACTGGATTTGGAAGTTGTGTAATAAAGCGTTTATGGAGGGTGTAGTTCCGAGAGATTGGAGGAGAGCAGTAATAGTACCCTTATATAAGGGTAAGGGAGATAAAGGGAACTGTAGGAATTATAGGGGAATTAGTTTATTGAGTGTTGTAGGGAAGATATATGCAGGTATTTTAGTCGAAAGAGTGCGTCGAGTGACTGATGGACTGATTGGTGAAGAACAAGGTGCATTTAGGAGTGGTAGAGGATGTGTGGATCAAATCTTTACACTGAAACAATGACTGAGAAAATGAGGGAGAAGAAGAATAAATTGTATTTAGGTTTTATGGATTTGCAACAGGCGTATGATAGGATTAATAGGGAAGCTCTATGGGAGGTGTTAGTAATATATGGTGTTGGTGGTAGGCTTCTGAATGGAATTAAAAGTATGTATGAAGATAGTGAGGCGTGTGTAAGAATAAATGGTGTCAAAAGTGATTGGTTTAATATTAATAGTGGAGTGAGGCAGGGATGTGTTATGTCTCCTTGGTTATTTAATTTGTATATGGATGGGGTTATGAAAGAATTAGAGATGGGGGTTGCAGGAAATGGTGTCAGAATGATGGAGAATGGAGGTGAGTGGAGGGTGCCCTACCTATTATATGCGGATGATTCGGTTTTGTGTGGTGAATCTGAAGAGAGTTTGAGAGTATTAGTAGAGAGATTTGGTAGGGTGTGTAAAAGGAATGGTTTGAAAGTTAACATAGATAAGAGCAAGGTTATGGTTGTGAGTGAGGATAGTCCTCGGTGTGAAGTTATGTTAGATGGTGAGCAGCTGGAGCAGGTGTCTGAGTTTAAATATTTAGGATATATGTTGGATGAAAAAGGAACGGATGATGCAGAGTGTAGTAGGAAAGTTGTGAATGGTAGGAAGGTGGCTGGTGCAATTAAATCGTTGGTGGATGTGAAGGGACTAAGTCTAGAGTGTGCTAGGGGGTCTTACATGGGGGTATGTTGTTACCTGTGTTAATGTATAGTAATTGAGACTATGGTCTGGAATAAGAGGTATATATCTAAAGTTCAACGTGTTCAGATGGACAACCTTAGGGGTTTTTAGGTGTGAAAAGAATTGATAAAGAGAGGAATGAACGTATTAGAGAGAGATGTGGTGTGAAGAAAGGGGTAAATAAGAAAATAAATGAAAGTATGTTGAGATGGTTTGGTCATGTGGAAAGGATGGATGATAGTCGGTTTGTTAAGCAGATGTATAGTGGTGAGTGTGTTGGGAATCGACCGGCTGGGAAACCAAAGAAGAAAAAGTGGATTGAGGCAGTGAAAGGAATGCCTGGAGGAAAGAAATGTGAGTTTGGTAGAGGCAAGAAGAATGGTGGTTGATAGGAATGAATGGCGGGGTGTTGTAGGGGGCGTGGCTGTGGCCCACCTGGGTCAAGGGATGAACCCTGCACCTGACGATTTACATAGTATTAGTGAGGATCCGTCGCGGTCCCATGAAGCTCTAGGGTGGATTTTCTGACGGCGACGGGTTCCCGCTAATTGATATTGAGAGGGCGGTAAGGCTGGGCTTTCTTTTCGACTGTGTCATGTTCTTCTATTACTTTTCTTTTCCGATGCAATAACGCACCTTACCCTCATTCTTGGGGAGAGAGGAGGATAATATAATAAAAAAAAAAATAATAATAATAATATATATATATATATATATATATATATATATATATATATATATATATATATATATATATATATATATATATATATATATATATATATATATATATATATATATATATATATATATATATATATATATATATATATATATATATATATATATATTTATTTTATATCTATGTTTGTAACATTATCTAAATTTTATCTCATATGGAATATGTATAAAGAGAGTATTAAACACTTAATGATGAACAGAATCAAACATAAAACATGGATCAACCTTTTGAAAAATATTCACCCTGAAGGTTCAAAAGGTTAGTAGTTTTCTGTTTATTTGTATTATCATTAATGCCTGCATGTGTTATTACGTATTTCAAATTAGTAATTAATCATTAAGTATGAAGTAATGGTCATATTTACATGTGTAAATAATTTTATCATAGTATTTTTGAATGGGTTTTTCACTCCACCATTATTTTTATTTTATAGCTATGAAATCAAATATATGTACGCAAATGTTTTCATTTCAAATATAAGTTATAAGAAAAGGTTCAAGTCGTTTTTAGTGGCATAATTTTAGGAATGGGTGTAAGTCTCCTTCAGTGGCACTCGGTTTTTAGTAGGAATAGACATCCCATTTTTTTTATTCAGAGATGAGGTTGTAGTTGGAATCTTTTATCAAACAATTTTTTTAAATTATAGTGGAAATTGGGCTCGTATAATAAAATGGGGATTTAACAGTTTTGATTTCTTTAATCGTGACTGACATCTCGTGCTAATATTTACATAATGAATTGATAATATCTGGCATTTAAGTTAAAGGAATATTTTGAATAAAGTAGAAATTTATTTATATAAAAAGGGGAAATTGTAAGAAGTTAATGTAGTTATAAAGTTGGATTTGATAATTGTAATGGTAATTTTTCCAGTACGTATTTAGGCAGTGTTATTGCTTATGTTATTTCGAGGATTGATATTTTTGTTTAAATAGCCAAAGTTTTTTAAACCAAATTTGTAAAATCCAGCTATATTTTTTTCTTTCAAAATTTCCCTTTATAGGAGAAGATGCTGTTCTTCTGTATTTATTACCCCTGCTGCTAAAACCCAAAAAAGTCGCACTTCCATCCAAAAAGAATACAAATTGGAAACCTTCGAAAGGTGACATGCAAGAGGCTTTCATGATTCATGCTCTGGTAATTTTATTATTTAGTTTTATATTATACTTTTTACTAAATTAAAAATATATTCCCTTTTTACTTTTATTACTCACAATATCCCTTAAAAAGTTAAAATGTTAATTTTATGATTTATTCCATTTTAATAATGCATTTCTTTTTCAGAATGCTGAGGATATTAGTATTATGATTTATTCCATTCTAATATTAATGCATTTCTTTTTCAGATTGCAGATGATATTCCTAACATCATTTCTCGAAGACAGGAAAAGCTTGGGGAGATGTCATTACACATGCAGCCATTTGTAATTATTGAGGGAGAAGATCTTCTGAATGCAGTGCATTACTACGTGGTTATGAATAAAGTGCTATACAGATTTGATTCACCCTTAAATGCAATTGAAAACTGCTTTAAAGCTTTTCATGTTTTCCACCTTCAATACCCTATGGAATCTGAAAGTGTTTGGTTATTTATACAGAAGTTCTTTTTTGAAATTACAACTGAGTGGGATAAGACAGTTTCTGATGTGTGCGAATTAATTTCAGATATAACATCATATAATACTGACGAAATTTCGGATTAAAATTTTGATAACCTTAAAATTTATAGTTAGAAAATGGAAATTGCTAAATTTAGTTTTGTTTGCTTTTATTGTAAGAGAAAAGTACCTAGTGATTCTAGTTTGATATTACATTTGCAAGTTTTTCACCCAGAGCAGTATTCTCAAAGTAAATTTATATGTGGGCAAGGTAATTGCCAAAAGCAATTTTGTTTAAAATGGCCCTTTAAAAGACATTTGAAAAAACATCTTTCCAATTTAAAAGTTATAAACTCTAATCAAAATTACAAAAAAACAAAACAAAATTCACAAAATGATTTTATTAGTTCTAATAATGATAATCTTTTAGAGTCTTCAAGCGGTGCTTCCAGTAACATTATTCAATCTACTTTAATACGTCAAAATATTAATCTATCTAATGATAAATTTTCTCATCCTTTAGAAATGAAAGACGAATGTCAAGTCTCTTTTTTAGAATATGATGTTTCAGCCCTACAAAGTAAATTCGAGGAAGAAATTCTGCAATTTGTCTCTCAAAAATTTCATAATGATTTTGCATCAAGAAAGAAAATTAGAGAGGAAATATTCCAAGCTGAGAATTTAATTTTTAATTCATCATTCTTGCCCTTGCTTAAACACAAAATTCTTTCTACTTTTCGTGATATGGACTCGCATGCTCTAGAACAGGTTTTTAATAGCGTTCAAAATCCATTTTCAGTATTTCGTACTGAATTTTTAACTTTAAAGTATCTACGTAAAAAAGAGGTGTATGTTGATCCTCAGCTTATAACGATAGGATATAAAACCAAACTGAAGAAATATAAACTTAAAACAGTCATAGAAAAAGTTCCCATTCGTATTTGTTATATTCCTATTATCGATACCTTAAAATGTTTGTTCTCGATGGACAACGTTTATGATATTGCATGTAAATACATGGATTCTTGTTCAGAGTCTGTACTTTTAAATGATATTAGTAATGGGAATATGGCCACTAGTAAATTAAATTACCCAGGAAGAAGAATTTTTCCACTCCTTCTTTACTATGATGATTTTGAATGTGGCAATCCATTGGGTTCACATGCTGGTAAGAACAAAATAGGAGCATTTTACTTTTCTGTTCGATGTTTTCCTAAAGAGTTTCAATCGCGATTAGAAAATATTTTTTTATTAATGTTATCTTATTCATCAGATATGCGAATGTTTGATAACGAAATTATTTTCAACAAGATGATAAAAGATTTAAATTATTTGCAAGCAGAAGGTATTGAAGTGAAAATCGGTAATGGAAACTTTAAAATTTATTTTCAACTGATATCACTTATTGGTGATAATTTAGCTATGAATACAATTGGAGGGTTTGTTCAAAGTTTTAATGCGAATTATTACTGTAGGCATTGTAAAGCGAGTAAGGAAATCTTGCAAAGACAAATGACGGAAGACATTTTATTACTGAGGAGGAAAGATGAATATGAAAGAGAGGTATTATTAAATACGCCTTCAGAAACTGGTATAAGATCTGAATGCATTTTTAATAAAGTTTCAAATTTTCATATATTGGACAATGTTATTGGTGATTTAATGCACGATATAACTGAGGGTGTTTGTAATTTTGATTTGAGTAAAATCATACTTTTTTATGTAAATGTAAATATTTTTTCACTTGAAACTTTAAATAATAGGATTCGTTTTTACAGTTACGGAGAAAATGAAGCTGCAGTACCTTGCATAAAACACGAAAATTTAGTCAAAGATTCATTAGGTTTTTCTGCATCGGAAATGATTTCCTTTGTAAATATATTTCCTTACCTTATAGGAAGTTATATACCATGCAGTGACAAACATTGGCAATTGTATTTGATACTTAGACAAATTTTAGATATTTTATTTTCAAGCACACTTCAAAAGGGAATTCATGTTTTACTGTCTACTCTTATTTCAGAACATCATGAAATGTATTTAAATTTATTTTCAGATTCTAATTTAAAGCCTAAACATCATTTTATGGTGCACTATCCGCGGATGGTTTGTGAATATGGTCCTCTTATTAATTTATGGTGTATGAGATTTGAAGCGAAACATAGAGAGTTGAAATTAATTAGTAATACTAGTCAGTGTAGAAGAAATCTACTTAAAACAATTGCTACTAAATATCAATTAAAATTTTCTTATCGTTTAATTTCCAACAGATGTTTGGATGATACTCTTGTCTGTGGAGAAAAAATAAATGTAATGGATTTTCCTGAAATAGTACGTCTTAATGCAAGTTTATCAACTTATGGGGAAAGGTTTAATGCTTATCGTCGTGTTATTTTTAATGGCCGTACCTATAAATCAAAATATTTTTTGTTTAATGCACTTAAAGATGATATGCCAATATTTTTTGAAATAATTTACATTTTTGTTTATGATCCTCCCCGTTTAATATTTTGTGGTAAGCCATACAGAACGCTTGAATTTAACACTCATTTTCATGCTTATGAAATTGAGAAACCCGAAAATAAAAGTCTATCACTATCATGTCTTTCCGAGTGTGTCGATTATAACTCCTATAAGTTGAATTTTATTGGTGGTAAAAAATTTTTAAGTGGAATCTTTAATATATGATAAATACTTTATTATTATGATTATTATTATTCTTTATGATTATTATTCTTTATGATTATTATTATTATTATGATTATTATTATTATTATTATTATATTCAGTTAAAAAATGTTCTGTAGTCTTTATTTTCGTTTCTATTATATAAATCATTTGCACCTGTTTTTTTTTCATCCTCTGTTGCCAATTATGTTAACACTTGAGCATTGAAGTACTTTCTTTGCTCTAATTATAATTTGTAAGCAATGTATATTTTGTTACATAAAATTTATTTCAAATATCTGAAAAGGTAAATGTAAAATTAACTTA
>JABUQX010141815.1:47500-57136 GCA_015478945.1 Trachelipus rathkii
TAAAAAAATAAAAAAAGAATTCTTCAACATCTCTTTATGTACTTAAGTGCTTAATCAGTAGGATTGTGACTATTAAATAAAATTGTTTGAGTCGAATTATAACAACGTGAAGAAATAATTATTATATAAAACTTAAATAAAAAATAAAAGTCGTTGTCATATCTGTAGAAGTGGCAATAGAAAAAATCCGTTATTCGCCCACAGTTGGAGATTTCAAAACAAAGCCATCTTAACCCTAATATTCAAAACGTTTTGGCTTGACTCTACCGACTCCACAAATAGTCAGTAAACTTTTTGAGTCAATAACAATGGTCTCCACAAAGAAATTGACTCAACAAGTTAAAGCACAAAACTCCTCACGAGGGAATAGGGGGAAGGGGAAGACTCCTTCTCCCCAACTCACTCAACCCCTCTCGGAGGATGGAGGGCCACCTGGTCTTTCCTCTGAAAGCAAACAATCTCACAACGAAACCACACACATCCCAACTCGCCAAACTCAAATCAAGTTTGTGTATCCAATTAAACTCCCAAACTTTCAAGAAAACGACGCAAAATTGGATCAAGGCGGTAAACTTCATTTTTAGACTTTATAAAATAAAAAGTGTACAAAAGAAAATCAGATTAATAGCTCCACTACTTCCGACCCATCTTTTGCTCTACGTCGAATACCCCATTAAAAGGAATGCTTATAAGAAACTGCTAAAAGCAATAAAGATAGCGTATTTAATTCCACAGGAAAGAAGCATTCGTGACGTCATCAATGAAACAATGAGAATGAATGAATCACCCACCGAGTTCATAACTCGGATCCGAAAGACAATTGGGGAGAAAACTGCTGTAAACCTCCTAAGAAATCATCCCGACTTGGTTAAAGAATACTTCGTCACCGCTTTGCCTTCATTTGTGTACCAAAATATACATAAAATCACACAGAGTGTAAATATACACGCCCTCATCCAACTGGCGGACAAACTCTTCAAAATCACAACTCCGGGAAAGTAAGTGCTCGGCTGTGGGCAAGATCACAAGCAGCAGCCAGCAGAAACGCAGGTCACAAGACAAAAGCGGCCTTTTATCCAAAAGTTAAATTTATCAAAAATCATCAACGAAATGCTGAAAAGTACTTTAAAATAAACAGAAATTATTAGTGCGGATATAACTGGTGAAAATTATACAAAAAATAAAAACGTTATAAATATTAATAATAATAGTACTCAAAATACTACCAATACTACTACTACTACCAATAATAATAATAATAATAATAATAATAATAATAATAATAATAATAATAATAATAATAATAATAATAATAATAATAATAATAATAATAATAATAATAATAATAATAATAATAATAATAAATGCAATAACAATACCAACGATGAAAATAATAAGTCTGATAATAATAATAAAAAGGACGAAGGTTATCAAAACATTGAACCCGCCAGTGCTATAAATTATGAAAATATGAACTGTGTTATGAATAAACAATGACAAACCAGTGAACTGTGATACTATAAATGAAAACTGTGTAAACAACCAATCATTATCATTAAATGCGAAGGAATAGCATGTTTCTTATTGAAATAAACCTATAGTATCACTAAAAAAAAAAGTAGTAGTATTCAATCTAAAAATATTTCAAATTAATAAAAATGTTATTCCCTGTGAAGCCAAATTGGCAAATGTTAAAAAAGTTTTTCAAATTATTGAAGCGTTTATCTCCTAAAATATCTTTTGTTTGCATGCAAATCTGCCTTTTTATGTATAGTGAATACGGTAAGTCAAATATAAAATATTTCAAATATCCTAAACTGCGAAAGCTGATAACTTGGAAATTTCATCCATAAAATTTTAAAAGGTTTCAGAACTGTTTGGAAGAACAAACCTGAGACGATGGTATTGGAAGGAAAGTTCGAGTTGCCACCTCTCGCAATTTAAAAGTATTTAAACGTAAACAAATGATTTTTTAGTCTCGGTCAAAAATGTTGAATACTAATTCTTAATGATAGTCTCTTCTCCTTTAATAATTCAATTGATAATTCACAAATGTATTGAAATATTTCATTCAAATAATTTATTTATCATAAACGTGAGTCTCGGCGACAACACCAAACATGCCACTCGGCAGGCTCGACTGAAAAGGTTCGGCGAATAAGGAATGTGAATACATTTCTGAAAAGTTTCCGACGATATTGAGCTAGCAGAGCTGGTTTGTGGGAATTTATAACCCGAGACTATCTACGTTATGATCTAATGAAATCAATAGAACATTTTAAAAAAAAAGACAAAATGATGGAAACAAAGCCACTCGGAAAATCTGAGTCATGAATTTAATGATTTCAGAACAGTTTAGTGCTTTTCGCGCTATAAATATCTGAACGGCATCATGATGAGGAGAGGCTGAGTTACCACGTTTCCCAGTTTAAATCTTTTTAAATATTTTATCAACATTTAAAATAAATAGCATCCATTCCATCAATAGCTAGTCATTACAAATAACTCCTAACATGAGTTCTTATGGTCTTATTAAAAATTTGATTTTTTTTTCGGTTAAATGATGTGTGTTTAATGAAATTAAAAATGTACTATAATTAATGATTTTTCAAGAATTTAAAGTTAGGAGAAAGTGGCCATTACGGTACGATACTCTGACGGTAGAAAATGATATTAAAAAAATGCTGTATTGATATTTCTTAAAACTTATTGACTTTTATAAAGAAAAAAAAAGAAAAATTTTGAATAACAATTATTCCCTGAATCAGTTACATAAAACAGTGTATTCTATATTTTATTGAAAAAAAGATGTTTTATATATCAAAATAATAAAACCTTTTAAACAACCTATTTGTCAAAGCTAAGTAGCCCTGACGGGACGAAAGCTGAAATCCTATCCATTGTCATAGCCGTCTGCGAGCGCATAGCGTAGGAGCAAAGCGAACAAAATAGAGGTTTTTAAAAGTCCAACACTTGTAACCAATGCATTGATATAAATTGTATGGTGCAAAGCTTATTTATAAAATTTATAATACCCCTAACTTATTTCGCATTTTAAACTTAAGAAACTTTCCTTTTTTCCCAACTTACTTAGTAGTCTATATCTTTCTCTAAATATTAAAATGAAATTTTTTTTTTAAAAAGTTTAAATTAATTGTCTACAATCCAAAATGCCATGGGAAAAAAAAGGTCTCTCTATTTAACCTCACGAGGACTGACTGCTCACTCAAACGTAGCAACCCAAATCTCCTCCTCAGTCACCATGGAAACCCATATGGCTCAGGCCCATCATAACAGCTCTCGTACCCAAGACCTACCGCTCGGTTGCTGTAGAAACCGCCTGCGACCTTCAAATAAGAATAAAAATAAAAATGATGAGAATGTAAGAAGGAAGAAGAGGAAATATCATTATAAACTTTTCCACTCAAATGAAGATTTTCAGATGTGAAATGATGAATTTTTGACGTATTTGAAAACTACGAGATTAGTAAAAGCAAAATTACCGACAAGGTTTCCTGTATACAAACAAATAAATAAAAGAAAAGTTATTTTCGCATTTGATGGTGCGATTTTGAAAAAAGAAATTAAAACGAGAAATAACAGATACCGACGAGAAAGATGGTAGAAGATTGGAAAAAAAATACTGAGGAAACAGCTATATTCGACGAGAACTACATGTGTAGTTATAAAAAGTCTTTATACGAGTCTGAATATTTTATAAAAATTTCTCCTAAATTTCTCTAATTAGGGCTTCCATTCTTTCCTCTACTCTTTCCTCCCGCATGTTTCTATCACTCAGAAGGAGGGTGTGGAGACATACCTGAGGAAACACAACCTCACGCTTCACCTGTGGTTTTGAGACAGTTATTTCTCTCTCACTCAAGGTCACCAAGATTGGGCCAAAGTTATGTTAGTGAAGTCTTGTAAGTCATAAGCATGCATGGCATAGAGGGTATGCAATCTGTAAGAGACATCTTTGCAAGTCTCCTGTATACACCTATAAAGCTTGGTGCCCAAAGGAGAGAGGGGATAAGTGACAGGGCGATGCTGCCCTGACGCGCTTCTCACTCAGGGATTGTTAGCCAGGACTTTGAGCAATGAAGTCATGTTGGACTGTTAGCTGGGATTCATTTACAGCAAAAGTTTAAAACCAATTATATGAATAGACTTATCCTTGATTAGTGACTCTATATCTCTATATTCTATATGAGGTCTTGATATAAATTTTGTGCATTCACTTTACTTTGAAAACCTTTTAATTAAATTTAATTTCTAAAGTAATACTGATAAAAAAAAATAGAAAATAGCATTTATCGCCTCTTTAACAGAGTGTATTTCCAGACTATTTTCGACACTATACGTAGACTGATGTATAGCATGTCTGGTAGGCATTTATCCTCCGTTTCCGGTCTTGACATACCACATGCACATCACTCACTACGTATCCAAACACTCTTTAATTTATATATATATAATATTAATAATAACATAGCGCATATATATATATATATATATATATAACTATAACTCAACGCTTACCAACAACAACATATATGTATATAACAATAACCAACCAATAATATATTTATGTAGCTAATAACGTAACAATATATGTGCTTAACAACAGCAATATAACTATATATATATGTATATATACTCATATATATATATATACTCTTATATATACTATATATCATATATATGCTATATATATATGCTCTATATATATATATATATATATATATATATATATATACATACATATATATTGATAAAAAACAATGGTAACAAGACAGATACAAAACAAACAAAGGTCAACTTACCCACTGTTCTCTTGTTGATGGGATCTTGGTATTTTAAATATGGAAAAGAAAAGTTACTTTTGGTACTAAGTATGCCAAAGATACTTTTATTAATTAAACGTTAAAAGAACTTATAATCATTTTTGGTGCCCACTTATGATCTACACTTTAATACGTTATAAGGCAACCACTCACGGTACAAAATATGTTCAGTACAAGAAAAGTGCACCCTCTTATACTGACTCTTACGGGGGTACATACGAGTGTTACCTCTAAGTGAGATACGTCCATAATACGGCATCCACAATTTACAATCCAATTCAGCACTATAGTTTACACATGTTGCACATTAATCTTTGAACTTAAATCACTGTAAAAGGGAAATAAAGAAATATAATAAAATTATAACAAGGGAACATAGGGTTTGCTTCTACTGTCAACTTGGTCGACACGGTAGCTAGAGAAAAGAGGAAACCCTCTTCTTCTTCTTCCATCTTCTCTTCTCACATACTTCACAGGATAGGGAAGGAAAAGGAAACAAAAGAACATCTCTCACAACCTAGGAAAAAATACAGAAATAAAACTTATCAATCTTATACCTTTCTCTCCCTCACCTTTTACTTGTCCAAAACATCCACTTACACTTTACATTGCAAAAAAAACACACCACAACATACCACCAGCACAACCACTACGCACCCAACAAAACAACCACAAACAAAACACTAAACACCACTCCCAAACTACACACAACACCTAACCTACTTATACTACCACTACTACTACTACTACTACTACTACTACTACTACTACTACTACTACTACTACTACTACTACTACTAATCTCACTCTGGATCAGACAAATCTGAATCCCTATAATACCCATATCTCATCAATAAACTCCTACCACTTTATAACACTTCACCTTCACTCTCATCACTGGACAAGTACTCCTCAATTCTCTCCATCCAAACACAATATCTCTCACCTTTCCTACGTCTCATCCACTTTTTTACTTTAGCACTAAGCACAACTTTCTTACTTTTCTTTGCCACTTTTACTTTCTTTACTTTTGCTCTCACTCCACATTTTTCTACACTCACTTCTGTACCCTGGTTCACTACTGAATCAATACACTTCAACTCCACATCTACAACACTCACTTCACTTTCTCCTTCTACTTTTACCTCTTCATTACTCACAACACTTCCTTCTTCCTTCACAGTCTTCTTTTCATCATCTACCTTCTCACTCATCCACGCTTTTACCGGAACCACTACTTTTTCACCACTTTCTTCCATACTATTGTCATCGTCAGTATCACTACAACACTTAAAAGGATTTCCACCCAAAATCGCACACATACTATCTAAAAACTCATCCTCACTACTCTTATAGACACTCTTACCTCTTCCCATACCACCATACCTAGGCCTTTCACTACTTACTACTTCTTTCTCTTTCACCCCACCTGTACTTACTTGTCTTTCAACACTATCACTTTTACTACTCTCTACTGCAACCTTCTTCACCCCACTTGTATCTCCTTTCTTCTTGCCACACAACTCACCATAATCTCCATAAACATCACAATCTCTCCACAAATGTTTATCCGATCTACATAAGTCACATCTCTTCCTTCTCCACACACTTTCTTCACTATTTCAACTTACTTTTTCACCATAAAAAATCAGGTCATCAACAACATTATTACTACCACCCGTTGCACTACTTTCTACATTGTATACTACTCTACCTCTACCTCTACCAACACCAACAACACTACCATAACCTCTGCCCCTACTATCACCACCATAAACACCTCTACCTACCTCCTACCGGACATTTATACGCATAATGGAATTTTGACCTACAAATATTGCATTCACTCACTACGCCATTCTTGTCTTTCACATTCAGCAATTGACCATTAACCCACTCTTCACTTCTGGGCCCAGACACACAATGACTCGAATACCAACTCCTCGCACCACCTTCAGCTACATCACTTTTGTTCTCTCTGCTTTCACTTTTTCTACCAAAACCTTCACATATATTTATCAGAGCATCACGAAAAGTACGGAACACCCACTCATCCTTACCACAATACGCTAACACCATTTGCCTTTGATTCTCACTCACATTTGCTCCCTTAAGTAGATGAACACATTTCATGTCTTCATCCAAATCCACTTTACCAACAATCTTACACCTTCTCTCAATCACCTCATACCTATTCGCATATTCTCTCATGGATTCACCATCCTTACTCTTAATATAGAAATATTCACATAACTTATAATACCTCTCCCTTTGCTTCTCTTTCGCATACCGTTCATCCAACCTACGTAATATTTCATCCACTCCTTCTTTTTTACCTAACGACTCCCAATCCACCATCCACACACACTCATAAGCCTTTGCACACAAACCAAACAAAATCTCACCTGCTGGTTGCTCAAATTCATCACCACAGATCTTAAACCACAACTTCACCCTACTCTTCCACACATCATACTCATCTGCATTTAAGTCTACTTTAAACTCAGGACATGCTCTACGCACCCTTTTTTCTACAACTACTTCTACTTTCTTTTCACTCTTATAACCACCAGTACCACTAACACTACCATCACCGTCCTTTCCCATGTCTTACCACGATACACACACCAAACAAAACCAATCAACATGAAACTCACTACTACTGACTCGTTACACCACTTCACACACAACCAGAGCCAAGCGTAACTACGCTCTGCTACCACTGTAAAAAACAATGGTAACAAGACAGATACAAAACAAACAAAGGTCAACTTAAAAACTCTTCTCTTGTTGATGGGATCTTGGTATTTTAAATATGGAAAAGAAAAGTTACTTTTGGTACTAAGTATGCCAAAGATACTTATATTAATTAAACGTTAAAAGAACTTATAATCATTTGTGGTGCCCACTTATGATGTACACTTTGCTACGATATAAGGCAACCACTCACGATACAAAATATGTTCAGTACAAGAAAAGGGCACCCTCTTATACTGACTCTTACGGGGGTACATACGAGTGTTATCCCTAAGTGAGATACGTCCATATTATGTCATCCACAATTTACAATCCAATACAACACTATAGTTTACACATGTTACACATTAATCTTTGAACTTAAATCACTGTAAAAGGGAAATAAAGAAATATAATAAAATTATAACAAGGGAACATAGGGTTTGCTTCTACTGTCAGCTTTCGACACGGTAGCTAGAGAAAAAGGAAACCACTTTCATCTCTTCTTCTTCTTCCATCTTCTCTTCTCACATACTTCACAGGATAGGGAAGGAAAAGGAAACAAAAGAACATCTCTCACAACCTAGGAAAAGATACAGACATAAAACTTATCCATATATATAAATATATATATATATCTATCTATAACCATATATTCTATACATCTTGTATCATATCTTAATAGCCATAATAATATACATATAATAATAACATATATATATATATAACTTATTCAATATATATATATACATATACTATATATATATAATAATATATATATATATATGTATAGCAATATTAATATATATCTTATATATATATATATATATATATATATATATCTATAATATATATATATATATAATATATAATATAATAATAATAATAATATATATATATATATATAATATATAATATATATATAATATGTATATATATATATATTTGACTAAAAAATACATGGTTAGCTAACTAGATTGAAGTTGCATTAAACACATATTAAAAACACTTTTCAAACACTATAAACTGATCAAATACAAGTATTTTCGTAACTTTTTGGCCTTTTTCTAGTCAGAACAGTGAATGGAGGATGTATTGTTATTATATGGTTTTATTTCCTTATTATATGGTTTTAGTTTTTTTTAAAAAGTCTTTTATAGAATTGGGCATTTCATGCAGTTATTTTGTATTGTATCTATTTTTTGTAATCTCCAGAGCAGCATCTATTAAAATTTTTGGAGGTTATGGATACAAAAGCTTCTGCTATTTTCGTTTATTGGTGTCTTATATATTTCTGATTTTTTTGCATGTTATTTGTATTAATATGATGGTTGAGTGTTAGTCTATGTTGTGTGAGTGCGGAGTTTTCTTCGTGTATGTCTTGTCATGTTTATGCTGATTTTTCTACGTTTAAAGTCTATTGTTTCTCGAAATATTATTGCTTATTGCAAAGATATGAATTTAATATAAACAGAGGGTTAAACGAATTACGATTTGGGGGGTTTATTATTTTTTGATGGACTATTATTAGAGGATCTTTAACTGTATATGTTTTTTGGTAGTAAGGAGATTTTTTTTTCATCATTTCGTTAGGTTTTATAAGTGGAGTATAGGCATGTATGTGTTTTTCGAATTAGGTGGGTTATGTGTATGATAATGGCCCATAACTGCTTTTATAACTGTATTTATAATATTGGAGGTATATTTGAGAAATACATCAGAATTTAAATTAAGGTTTTTCTTTATTTAAATATGCAAACAGAACAGATTTTGAAAGCTCGTAGGTATAGGGATGATAGAGTAGCTAGTTTTGTGTTGTGCGGAATACCAATCATGTATGTGGGGTTGGCTGTAGGTTTCCTATAGGAACTTTGAATAGGGGTTTTGTAGTATGATCGGTTGTTATCAGTCTGTTTAGAAAAGGAGGGTGTTATTGTTTGATGTTTCCATAGCGTATTGTATATCTGTGTGTAATTTTTAACCTAAATTTAAAAAATGTTATTGTGGAGTTGGAAGGCTGCATATTGGGACTCTTTCAATACATCATCTACGTATC
>JABUQX010141816.1:2500-20991 GCA_015478945.1 Trachelipus rathkii
AATATTTAAATTCTTGAAATTATAGTAAAAAAGTCGCCTACGTCTATGATTTCAAGCCCAAAAAACAAATCTGGCAACATCATTTTCGAAAGGTCGGAATATCTGGACTTTTGTTTATATATATATATATATATATATATATATATATATATATATATATATATATATATATATATATATATATATATATATATATACCATATATATATATACTGCTATATATATATCTTACTTGATTATATGCTACTATATATATATATATATATATATATATATATATATATATATATATAGGGGAAAGTGGGGTAATGGCGTGCACCTAAGGGAAAAATTAAATAACAAACTTAAATTTAAAGAAAAATTAAAACTTTATTATCGAAGATAATCTTAAATGAATTGAGAACAAGTAGCAGCAATTCAAAATTTAAAACTAAATTCCCCCAAAAAAATATTAACGAGTTTAGTGAATTAGTCCTTGAGCGGTATTACCCGAACATGGAGGGCAATAGCGTTCACATGGTAGGGTAATGGCGCGCAGAGTGTAAATTGTTTATTGGAGGCAATAGGATGGGGCATAGCACGATCCTGCCTTAATTCTATCCTTAATTTGAACTAAAGGGAATGTTATATTCCTTTGAGGCATTTCTAATCGATGTTCCTGAAGCTACTGCATTCATTGCTGCCTGCATTGTTGCTACTGTCCACGAAGCCTTTGATGTACATCGTTCCATTCTTCTTGGCATCCGTTGATAGTGTGCATATATATATATATATATATATATATATATATATATATATATACTTATATATATATATATATATATATATATATATATTCTTCTTTCTTTCTTCTATAACATAACTAATATGTAGCAACATAACATAATAATAACATAGCATAACTTAATATATATATATGCTAATATATATATATATCTATACTCAACCTATATATATATATATTGACTGAAAGCCTTCCGCTCACCCAAACGCCATTACCCCCTTCGACATGTTTGATATTTTTGGATTATTTTATGGCACACAAAAGCATTTTCAAAAAACTAAATATGTGAATTAAATACTAAATGCATGTAGATGATATAAATAATAATAAAAAGTTCTAAATTAAAACGTAAAAATTGTTACCTTTTATCATAGAGACTTCCAATTTTATATGAAAAAGTGAAAAATAATAAATTTGAACATCACAATCAAAGTACTCTTTCGCCTGCGGTCAGTCGACTACTGGCGTCTTATATTGATGCACACGATATGGCAACACTGATACCATAGTGTAATTTCAAGCGTTTCAGGAAAAACTTGTGTGAGAGAGATCACCCACCAGAGCGTCATTACCCTCTTTCCCTATATATATATATATATATATATATATATATATATATATATATATATATATATATATATATATTTTATATAAATAGATATATATACGTAGATATATTATATATATATATATATATATATATATATATATATATATATATACAAAGGTGGGCATTAACGCGTTAAAGCGTTAATCCGTTAATTAACTCGTTAATTTTTTCGTTAACTTTTAACGCTTTCGTTAATTTCGAAAAGAAGTAACGGACTATTAACGAGTTACATTTGTGAATTAACGTTAACGAGTTAAAATTTTCCCCTACATCCGTTAACCGTTACCTTAATTTACGAGTTTATAAAATATTTTCTTATCAGATTTTAAATTGTATTAGATTCGATTTCGATAACAAACTTTTTTTCCAAAATTTCCTAAACGCTCCTCTCAATGGCTCAAAATGTGTTTATTCTTACACGGTTATTATCCCGTTTAGAAATGTTTGACATGTTTTCTTTTGCTGTATTCTCATTTCTTATTGGTTCGCTGAAGAAAAAAAAGAGATAGTGACTGTTGCCCGTTCAATGAGTCATTAACTTCTTTCGTTAGTTACTTGAACTTGCTTCTTGCGACTAGTGAAAATATAAGAACTAGACCTCATAAGCGTTGTAATATTTATAAAAAATATACAATATTTGTATTAAAATTCTAAGTTGGCATATCCTATTATTTTTACAATAATATACTACTCGGGTGTCCGTAAAAGAATGTCCCAGTTTCAATGCTTTATTATAACAGGTCATTGAACAGAGTTTTTCCTACATATGTTCAATATGTGCCCCCTCTGTTATAGGACACATCCAGCCGATAATCCAATTCCTCCCACACATTGGTTAACAGATCCGGCGTGTTCAATTCTGTTTCAACTCTAGCATATCATTGGGCAGCCCGATAGGAAGAAATCGCATGGCGTTAAGTCCGGGGACCGGGGGGGGGCAGATATATATAGAGCTCTGTCGTCTGGACCATTAAGACCAATCCAATGATCTGGGAGTACGTCGTTCAACCACGCTCGCACTATGTGACTCCAATGTGGAGGGGCTCCATCTTGCTGCCATATAAAGTTTACCGCTTCATCCTCTAATAATTGTGGAAAGAGCCATTGTTGTAACATATCGAGATAGGCGACCCCTGTTACGGTTGCTTCTGCGAAAAAGAAAGGTTCGTAGACCTGGCGTCGGGATATGGCGCAGAAAAAGTTAACCTTTGGGGAATCACGTTCGTGTTTTACAAGTTCATGCGGATTTTCAGACCCCAGATACAAACATTATGGGCATTCACCTTACCCCTGAGATGAAAGGTGGACTCATCGCTAAACACTCCACGATCTAGAAGGTCATCGTCTCGTACTAACACTGCACAGGCAAAGGTAAACCGTAGAGCATAGTCGTCGGGCTTTAAAGCATGTACAAACTGCAACCGGTATGCACGCATGTGTAAACGTTTCCTTAACACCTTCCACACCGTTGTTTTTGGCACCTGCAGTTCGTGACTTGCTCTCCGAACGGATTTCTTAGGACTATGAAGGAACGAGGCCCTGATACGGTCCACAGTCACTTTGGGCTGTCCTGTACTTTTGCCTTTACAAAGACATCCATTAGTTGCAAATTGCCTATACCATCGGCGAATGTTTTTGCCACTTGGAGGATCACATTGGAACCGTAAACGATACGCACGTTGAACCGTAATTACAGATTCACATTTAGCAAATTGTAGAACACAGAAATCTTTACGCTCAGGACTTGTCATTGTCAGTATGTGGCGCCACGCACTAAGAAGACTACATCTGAAAGCGCACGCGCATGCGCGTATGTCGACCTATCAGAAACTCGTTCTGGCGCATGTGCATATTCGAAACTATGCAACACTCTTCACTTTGATGTGTGATATGCTGTTGATATTGTATATATTATGCTGTTATAATAAAGCATTGAACTGGGACATTCTTTTACGGACACCCGGTATTGAGTATTAATTATTAAGGTATTTACGCTTTGGAAGTATTCTTCGGCAAGCGGCAAAAGTATCTGCTATAGGTCAAAGCCTAAATAATTTGTCTGATAAGCTTAATATCATTATTAATATTGTTAGGGATATTATAATAAAAGAAAATTTAACAATAATTATTACTATTCCTTCATATTTTGAAGACGGTTAACGTTAACGATTAACGTTAACTTCCGCTACATTCTTTACCGATAAACGCTTTAATGATTAACGTCGTTAATTTTTTTTGTTAACGATTAAAAATTAACGACGTTAACTTTCTCATTAACGGTGCCCACCTTTGTATATATATATATATATATATATATATATATATATATATATATATATCTATGTGTAGACTATCACTGCTTTGTAGTTATATATATATATATATATATATATATATATGTATATATATAATATATATAATAACAATATATATATATATATATTGTATAAAAAATAATAATAAAAATATTATTTCTCTCTATAAGTGTACATATTTATATATATATATATATATATATATATATATATATATATATATATATATATACTATATGTTTTTTTCATATTAAAAAATAGATTAACATATATACTCTCTCACTCTTATATATATATATATATTAAAATAGATATTTATTATTTAATAGTAGTAGTAGTAGTAGTAGTTTTCATAAATATTTTTATTAATGTATCCTTTGCGATATATGATATTAAACTTGTTCCGGAAAAGTTATTTATTAAATATGTATAACTACGAAATAATTTGCATATTAGTACATAAATCACGATTTTCCATATTCCTATAGAAGGGAGAGGGAGTCCGCAATAAATTAACTTTAACTGGAAATAAAAAAATTAAAATTTTCAATTATTCTTAAATATATGCAGTATAAATGTAAAATGAAACACAAAATAAAATTTTTAATGGGTAACTAAATATTGGACTTAAATGTAAGGTTTCTAAGCTTGCAGATGATTTGATTTTTAGAAAGATCAATTTTTGATTTTATTGATTTTATTGATTTTTTGATTTTTTTTGATTTTTTGATTTTTTGATTTTCGTGACGTCACATAGGAAATATATATATATATATATATATATATATATATATATATATATATATATATATATATATATATATATATATATATATATATATATATATATATATATATATATATATATATATATATATATATAATATATATATATATATATTAATATTTGATATATATATATATATATATAAAGAGACAGTAAGAAGACGCAGAATCCAATCTAGAATTTCCCATTCAACCCATAAAAATTAAAAATTAAGAATAATTTTTAATAATAATTAATGTAATTAATGAATAGTAATTATAATTAAGAAGCCGCATGGGCCTACCTAAACTGTCCCAGTCAACCAATAATAATTATTAAGAATAATAATTAAAAGCCGCATTGGCCCCTCTAGAATGTCCCAGTCAATCCATTATAATTAATAAATAAGAATAATAATTCAGAAGCCGCATGGGCCTATCTAGACTGTCCCAGTCAACCCATAATAATTAATAATTAAGAATAATAATTAAGAAGCCGCATTGACCCCTCTAGAATGTCCCAGTCAACCCATAATAAATAAGAATAATACTTAAGAAGCCGCATGGTCCTATTTAGACTGTCCCAGTCAACCAATAAAAATTAATAATTAAGAAGCCGCATTGGCCACTGTAGAATGTCCCAGTCAACCCATAATAAATAAGAATAATACTTAAGAAGATGTATGGGCCTATCTAGACTGTCCCAATCAACCAATAATAATTAATAATTAAAAATAATAATTAAGAAGCCACATTGATCCCTCTAGAATGTCCCAGTCAACTCAAAATAAATAAGAATAATACTTAAGAAGACGCATGGTCCTTTTTAGACTTTTCCAGTCAACCAATAAAAATTAATAATTGAGAAGCCGCATTGTCCCCTCTAGAATGTCCCAGTCAACCCATAAAAATTTGGAATTAAGAATAATTTTTAATAATAATTAATGTAATTAATGAATAGTATTTATAATTAAGAAGCCACATGGGCTTATCTAGACTGTCCCAGTCAACCAACAAAAATTAATAAATACGAATAATAATTCAGAAGCCGCATGGGCCTATCTAGACTGTCCCAGTCAACCCATAATTAATAATTAAGATTATTTATAATTAAGAAGCCACATGGGCTTATCTAGCCTCTCCCAGTCAACCAACAAAAATTAATAAATAAGAATAATTCAGAAGCCACATGGGCCTATCTAGACTGTCTGCAGTCAACCAATAAAAATTAAGTAATTATTATAATTTTTATTGGTTGACTGGGACAGTCTAAGATAGGCCCATGCGGCTTCTGAATTATTATTCTTATTTATTAATTATTATGGATTGACTAACACATTCTAAAGGGGCCAATGCGACTTTTTAATTATTATTCTTAATTATTAATTATTTTGATTGACTGGGACAGTGTAGGTAGGCCCATGTGCCTTCTTAATTATAAATACTATTTATTAATTACATTAATTATTATTAAAAATTATTCTTAATTCTTAATTTTTATGGTTACAGTCCGGGACTGATCTGAAAGAGAACCAATATTGGCTTCTCTGTATTAATTTTATTGTCGGCTGGGACAGTCACAAGGGCCGCCACGTGACTTTATCATAAGTATTATTCTTACATTATAACGAGTTGACTGGGATATTCCTAGAGGATCCATGTTTCTTGCTTAATTATTGTTTTAATTATTAATTATTGTGGTTGACGTTATTAAATGAACGCCACAGCTTTTGCCATATTGTTATTTATTATTTATTATGGGTTTACTGGGACATTCCTGCTAACTGCTGGTATTAATTTTTATTGATTTGACTGGGACGGTCACCATGCGGCTTCTTGTATTATTCTTTTTTATTATAGGTTGACTGGGACATTCTAGAGGGGTCAATGCAGCTTACTAATTATTATTCTGAATAATAATTAAGAAGCTGCATTAACCTCTCTAGAATGTCCCAGTCAACACATAATAAATAAGAATAATACAAGAAGCCGTATGGTCCTTTTTAAACTGTCCCAGTCAATCAATAAAAATTAATAATTAAGAAGCCACATTGGCCCCTCTAGAATGTTCCAGTCAACCCATAATAAATAATAAATAAGAAAAATACTTAAGAAGCAGCATAAGCCTATCTAGACTGTCCCAGTCAACCAATAATAATATATATGTAATTAATAATTAAAAATACTTAAGAAGCCGCATGGTCCTTTTTACACTGTCCCAGTCAACCAATAAAAATTAATAAATAATTAAGAAACCGCATTGGCCCCTCTAGAATGTCTCAGTCAACTCATAATAAATAAGAACAATACTTAAGAAGCCGCATGGTCCTATTTAGACTGTCCCAGTCAACCAATAAAAATTAATAATTAAGAAGCCGCATTGGCCACTCTAGAATGTCCCAGTCAACCCATAATAAATAATAAATAAGAATAATACTTAAGAAGCCGCATGGGCCTATCTAGACTGTCCCAGTCAACCAAAAATAATTAATAATTAAAAATAATAATTAGGAAGCCGCATTGACCCCTCTAGAATGTCCCAGTCAACTCATAATAAAAAAGAATAATACTTAAGAAGCCGCATGGTCCTTTTTAGACTGTCCCAGTCAACCAATAAAAATTAATAATTAAGAAGCTGCATTGGCCCCTCTAGAATGTCCCAGTCAATCCATAATAAATAATATTTAAGAATAATATTTAAGAAGCCGCATGGGCCTATCTAGACAACTTCACGCCTATTCTTATCCTCAAAGCCAAAAATCTACCTCCTCGTTGCTTTACGTTGCGCCCTCTTCAGCATATCTATGTCTTTTTTAATAAGGGTGCTAAAATTGTAGACAATATTCAAATACTGGCCTAACATATCTATTATACGACATTATACAAAAACAATATATATAATTAGTCTGCATCTGGCATTAATTTTCAATTTTTAACCCTAGGCCCTAGCTCTGGGTTCAAAATCTTACAATGGAAACAATGAAACAGCAACACTAAAGAATGTTACAGACTTACGGGTTACAATGCCAATAGTTTGTTGAAAATTGAAAAAATATATTAAAACTTCATAATATATATAGTTTTATTTTAATTTTTTATTTCTATTGAAGTTAAATCACTTAAATATACAAAAAAAAAAAAAATAAAAAAATATATAAAAAAAAATCAAAAAAAACAAAAAAATCAATAAAATCAAAAAAATCATGATTTATTTATAAAAAATCAAGTAAAAAAATCAATTGATTTTTGAATTTGATTTTTTTCGTGCCATCCATGTTTCTAAGTTTGCACACGGTTTTTTTATACTATGGTTTTCAGATGCTACCACAATCTAATTGTGATGCTACCAAAGTAACTACCATAGTATAAAAATTAATCCGTGGTGGCTACCTCAGTAAGGAATACTGAAATAGTGATAAGCTGCGTTTCCAGAAACCCGAGTGCAAAATCGACTCGGAAACGCTTCGAATTGAAAAAAATTACATTAACCAATTAGAGAACAGGAAATTTGAGTACCTGGAAACGGCCGAGCGCGCCCGTCGGATCAGCTGGCAATTGTAAACAATACTCTTATACTTATATGTATCTATTTTATGAAATGATACGATATATTAGTATCCTTAATATAAAAGTTAACTAAAATATTTAAAAATTTTGGCAAGCCATTTCCGACACATGTTTTGTAAAAAGATTTGTTTGTAAACAAAGTATTCTTCCGCGCAGCCCGCCCGTTTATTAATTCCCGAAATCGAGGATTTAACAACAGGCGCCTGACTGTGACGTTTACGTGACGTAGAAGTGCGCAAACGGGCTCTGGAAACGATGCATGTGCGCCTGTGTGCCCGCCCGGGCTGCAGTCGGGCTTCTGGAAAAGCAGCTATAATTTATCTGAAATTTTGTGCTCACGTGACGCCTTCACGGACATGTATTGTAAATTCAAAATGATCATGATAAACTTCTTCGGTGAGCAGATAAGTGGCAAATGAATTTTAACAGTAAAAAGTGCATGGTTCTTCACCTATGTTACTCAAATAAAAGATTTAACTACAATACGAATGCGGATTGGCTTGAGTCTGTGGACCAAGAAATAGATTTTGGTGTGATTATAAACAGTAATTTGAAATCAGTGTTTGGAAGCAAGGAATAAAGCTAAGATGCTAGGTAAAAAATATCGCAATGTCATATATAAGAGCAGGAAAGTTATAAGTAAACTATAATAGCTATGTTATGCCAGTATTAGAGTATTGTGCACAAGTTTGAGGCCCCTTATTTAAAGGCTAGACTAGAAAAAGAGGAGTGCATCAAAGCAACCAGGATGATTTCCGAGGTTGAGGGTAAGAGCTATGAGAAGAGGCTGAAGGAGCTAGGAATGTTTTCAGTAGAATGGCAATTTCGGTGAAACTAAAGAAGTTACTTCCCGCATGATAATACCGAAAACTAAGATAGGTACAAGAAAACTATTGATAACATATATGGAATCAGCATATGTTTGTATGGAAAATACAAAAAAAAAAAAATTTAATTTTTTTATATCTCCAAAACTACGATAGGTACAAGAAAACTAATAACATATTTAGAATCAGCGTATGAAATATGTATTAAAATATTTTTAACTAAAGAATACCCCAGAGTAAACCGCAAAGAGTCAGGGTCTCTCAGCCTCCTGGGGGACGACGGGGGGAATGAGACCAGTGCCCTCCCTCCGGGAGGGTCTCCCGAACCCCCGCTCTTTCGTTGGTATTTGGGTGTCACGGGGTTCCTCCGCCCCCTCCCTACGGGTATGGAAAACGTCCCCCTCTGTCCCCCGTCGTTGAGCCCCTTAAAAGAATTTTATACGCTGATTTCATATGTGTTATTAGTTTTCTTCTACCTGTCGTAGTTTTGCAGATATAAAAAATTAAATTTTTTGCATTTCATGCAGAAATTTCATACGCTATTCCATATATCGATTTTCTTGCTATCGTAATTTATCTTAGTTTGCCGGCAATTTCTCAGAGGGGACATGATACAAGTCTACAAAATATTTACATCTATTGATAAATTGACTAATAAATTCTTTATAGTAGACTATGGATGGGAGACCAAGGGGCTGGAGAAAATAAGAAGGCATGCCATCTTGATATGAGAAAATATTTATTCAGTAATTGGGTTGTTAATTTATTTAATGGTTGCTGCAAGCAAGAGGTTGTTGAGTGCCACTCATTTGCAACATTTAAGAAAGGATTGGATAGGTATATGGATGGTTTTGGTAGGCCTATTATATAGTATATTTTGACTAATTCAAATTGATGGCTTTTTGGTAGTAGTAGTGCAGAGGGGCCTCATCCCCAATTTTTATAAAAATCACATGATATACTCAAAAAATAATAATGAATAAAAAAAAACAAGCAAAAATGTTACACTCTTTAGGAAAAAAAAGTTACTGCCTCTCAAAGTTGTTAAAACTCCCATAGGATTTTATTATAAAAAATCACAGGATATACCATACTCTAAAAAAATAATAATGAAGCATAAAAATAACGAAAATGAATTGTCTTTAGGAAGAAAGTTACAGCCTCTCAAAAAAATTTAAAATTTTTCCATAGGCCTTCTTATAAAAAAAATTGGACCTTGTGCTCTTTTTTTTTTTTTCTAGTTCAGGTTATGATAAGATTTGTTAAGCATACATAGATTTTCTTTATGTATACTTAACAAAACATATCATAACCTGAACTAGAGGGCCTGAAATGAGACCTAACCTGGATGGATCAAAAATGAAAAGTATGCGAGTTTCAACAACTTTGAGAGGCTGTAACTTTTTTTTCTAAAGAGACCGCCATGTTTGGTTTCTTTTATTCTTCATTATTATTGTTTTAGAGTATATTGTGTGATTTTTATAAAAATCAGGGGTGAAGCCCTTCTGCACTACTGTTACCAGGTTTTTAGTTACAGTAGTTATTAAGGATAAACTGCATGTTATGACTGAAACTTATTAAAGCTTGTAGTGTGGTTAGCATGTACTTTAGCTATAGTTTTATTTATTTACTTTTTTTTTGGTAGTAGACTAGGTATATATATATACTATGTAAGTTATTGCCAAGCCCTAGGGTGCTCTATGGGTTTTGCATAAGCATGTTGGGTGATTGGTTTTTTATTCTAATTGACTGGGACAGTCTCAATAGGCCCATGTGGCTTCATACTGTTAATTTATTTTTTTTGTTCTTATACTGACTAACTATAAATAGCCTAAAGGATTGTCAAACATGCTAAAATATATCTCTTTTAAAAGCAGACTCAAATCATACTATACCTCGATGATCACCCATATATTTATCCAGCACTGAAGATTTAAATTACGGGGGTTAACTGACATTTATACCTAATTAATTTTAGAAACTCAAAATATATTTTTAATTAGTTTACACTAAAAAATATTGTTGGAAAAGCAATTTAAATAAATTGCAAAATCATTAAATTATTCAAAAAATTTAATTTAAGTTCTGATTAAGGCCTACATTGATGAATGTAATTACGTTTGATAAATTCTGTTGAAGTAAAAATAGACTATGTTCTGCTAGTTAAAAATTTCAATATTTGATATACTGGTATTAATATTTGATATAGTGACAAATATTTTTTGTTTCCCATACATTTGAATGCTTGGCACATGAACATTTATCTGTGAGGTGCTTTAATGAAACTTTAACAAAGAATAGAAGTGTGCTTTTGAGCAATTTAAAAACAAAAAAAATTAAAAATTTTGATATTAAAAGGTATAATATATATCTATAAGTATACTTTAAATTAAAAAACCAACTGTTTGTCCTTTATCCAATTTTTGTTTTTTTTTAAATTTATAGATTGAAAGGTTTCTGAAAGTTTCATTAAAATCGATGTGTGGAGTAGAGATGGGCAATGTCATTAACATATGTAAAGGACTCAGAACTAAATTGCGCACGCTAACCTGATTCAGTTCTTTTGCACCATTTAGTATTTATTTTTTAAATGTCTCATACTACCATGTCTTTTTCAGAATGCATTGGTTAATTATTAAATATATTTGTGCATATATTATTAGGTGTTATTATTTTAACAATTTCTGATCATAAATGAATTTTAAATTAAGTAAATTATCATTATTAATTCATATTTTCATTAGTTTCAATAATTTTAATTATCATTGCTGCCAAATGTCTTTTAAATATCTTGTTGCTGCATATATTTTATCGTATTTTCCATCTATGGCTTTTTTCAATATTGATTAATTTAATTAATTGTTTGCTTAAATTAGGTAAAAATCTATGATTACATTTGTTAATATGTTATACATTTGTGTATAACTGAGCATTCCATGAAAATCAAAAAACTTGAAGAAATTCGCTAGATTTTCTGAAAATTTTGCTGCAGCCAGTTTCAGTGCATGTAAAATTTATTCAAGTAAGTAAATACTCTTGAGCTCACTTCCAAATAATTCATGAAAAAAGTAAAAATAATTTTATTTATACCAGCATATTGGTAGGGGAGGAGGAGTTGTATTTTTTACTAATAAAAGTATCCAGTCCCTGCAGAGGTTTGAAATTAATGCAAATTCAGAGGTTGGATATTTATTGGTTGATATTTTGTTTAACAAAGTAACCTAACCAATATATGGTAGGTTACTTTGTTAGACATAAATATGGACCATAATGATGATGTATAGACTGGGGCCTTTTAAAGAGTACTAGGTTGGAGAGCAGGGAAAATTGAGAATATATATATATGGTAGGGAAGTCAGTGAAACGTTTAAAATATGCTGAAAGTTCAGGAAATTCCAAAAAGTCAGGGAAATTTTAAAATTTCCAAACATATGAAGAATGATCCATGGAACCAAGTTACATATTTTTTATATATATTTTTTTCCTTACTGTATAATTGTGGAATAGGAGATTAGCTATTTGATAAGTGAATGAAAAGGATGGCGAGAAATGACATTCCATAAATCTACTTCTATCCTGTTTCTTTCTATTTTTTAGTTTCACTATTACCTACTATTCTTCCTATTCTGTTCATAGAAGTTGTTCCAAGTTCATCATTCAGATTGAAGGTGATTGGTATATGGATGTGTTTTTAGACTGTATGACTTATAGCTTAATCTGTTTTTATATCTTCTTTTTTAAATTATACTTTTTAGAGTGTTTTTTTTGAGGTTTCTGGTGATTTGATTTTTGTGCAGTTGAAGGAGTATTTATTATTTATTTATAAAATGACTTCAAGCAAAAAAAAGCTTAACTTTAACGACCAGTGGTTGGACGTCAAACTGAACCTTGGTTCATTTCTGTTCACAGATTTACAATGTCTCGTACTTAATATTATGGAAAGATTTCTTAAGTCCAGTAAAATGCCTGCTACAACCAACAACTAAGCTTTTTGCATTAGATTTACATGACAAACTTGAATGCCAGACTGTGCAAATCAAAATGACAGAAAAAATATTAGAAAGATGTCCTCTAAGTACAGCCTGTTCAATGGCTCTCATCATTGGATCCTAGTATAGTTTTTCATCAGCCAGAACAAGGGAAACAAAGATTTGATTTATTTATTTGATTTATTTATTTGATTTATTTATTGTACACCAAAAACCGAATCACAGATTCTGTTGCTGATAAAGAAAAAGCACTATACTCTACTTTGCAGTGAAGCTCATTCTACCCAGAATTAAAATTCAAAAATATTTTGGATGGTGATTGTCCTTTCTAAGAGACTTGATGAGTTTATTTTCTTCTATAGCACCTGAGAATCAATATGATTGTGGCAAATTATTAAATTAGGACTGATATTTTCGCATGGAAATGCGACAGTGGAAGGAGGGTTTTCTATAAATTAAGCAATTTTAGTGGAGAATCTGAAAGAACATAGTCTGATTTCTCAAAGAACAGTGCACAATGCTATAAGATCTCATGAAAGTATTCATAAAGTTCCTATCACTCAAAAAATGTTGACAAATGTAAGAGCTGCCCATAGGAGATATGAAGAACATCTCAAAGAGTCAAAACAGAAAGAAAAAGAAGAGAAAGAGAATAAAAAGGTTGAAAAAGAAGTATTCATACAGATCAATAAACTTGAAAACAGAGAAAGATGTTAAAACTGAAGACTTTAACAGAAGACACTATAAAATCAAAAATTCAAATGCTTGAGAAGAAAAAGTTAATAAATCTCCCCATTTAGAACTTTTTGTGATTACAGTGGACGCTATTCACCTAGGCTATTAATGTAAGCTCTTAATTTATTTTCTTTTGTATAAATAAAACTGTTTACTTTTTGAAAAATAAAAAAAGGAGTGCGTTGGACGGCTATGAGGAAGATATAGGCTGATTACTAAAAAAATATTTTTAAATTCATCCATGATGATGAACAATTTCTAAAGAAAAGTAAATTTTAAATAATTTAATGTATGAACTGAGTAAATGAGCTGCAATAATAATTAATAGATATTTTATACACCAAAAATAACGAACACAGCTGGTCAGGGAAAATTTGCAGATTTGGTCAGGGAAAGTCAGGGAAATCAAATTCAAAATTTTGGTGTGACCCTGTTTTAAAGAGCACTAGGTTGGAGAACAGTTGAGAAATAAATGGTAGTTATTTTTTAATCTAAATAAGCCTTATTAATTAATCATTGGGGGAGATACAAACTTTGGGAGGCTTTTCTATCTTACAAAGTCCATTTGCACAAGGAGACCAAGGTTTTTTTCATCAATTTCCATTTAATCTAAAAATAGTGAATTAGATAGACAACTTAAGTAGATAGCTATAAGATGGGAAAAGTAGAAAACCTTGAGGAATGGACTGAGAAGTCAATCCACAAACAATTACCAAAAATGGAATAATTTGGAAGAAAACTAGATAATAAATTTGCAAAGAAAAAGCTAATTATGATCAAGTTGCACCTTTCAGGACCACCTCAAGGTCTCGAAAGGCAGATAACCAGATTCCATCAGTACAGGAATGAATCTTACCATGTAATTTTGGATAGCAAGCACAATGCTAACAGAATGAAGGGAATGATGCTATAGATGGTCTAGAAAATCTATACTTAGGAAAGACTTGAAAGTCTTTAGGAAATACAAGTGAGAGATAAAGGATGACAGAGGATCAGATTGGTTACCCTTTCTTGGAATCAGTTGAACATATACACATACTTCCAACTTCTTAAAAGTTTCAATATCAAAACAAGAGAGTGGGGATGAACAAGAGCCAATGCCAACTGAAAGCCACATTCTCTGAAAATACATGGAGAATACCATCATTGCTGCTTCCTTTCATAATGCCTTTAGTTGTTTAGATCCCATGCATCAGGACATTCGTATCTCTGATAAAAACATAAGATACATGAATGCATGGTGGTCAAATTGTGACAGTTATTCAGAGTAGAAACAGTCGAATACGTCCCTTTTCGATTAGCCTTAATAGGAATTTGAGGTATAGCACTATAGTGGATTTCGTTAGTAAAACCCAGGAACCACAATAGTTTGAATCAAAAAGGAGTGAGGCTGCCTTCCAGGGTGGATAAGGGGAATACAATAAAAAATACATACGATACATATGAAATATGATACAAAACCACTAAGGGCAGCTCACTACATCCCTCCCACCTAAGTTTGTATCATATTTATCCCAACAATCCTATCCATCTATAACGCCGTTGTCATCACCCAATCATACTCTTTTACAACTCCTCTACTCCTAGTAAACGGTTTCTCATATTCCTTCACTTGTTCACTGGGTTTATTCCCACCTTCCGCTCTTTCATCAGTCTCTCCTACTTCATTCACACTTCCTTCCCTAGGTAATAGCTCAGACATTTCTGCAATCTCTTTTTCGATCTCTCTCATCCTAGCATTCGCCTTTATAACATTCACTACTTCATCCAATTCCACACAAAATTTACTCAAATCATCCACTTCCATATGCACACTCCTATCTCTGATATTTCTCAATCCTGCTAACACACTCTCATTTTCATCCAACGGAAACTTGCAAACTGTGTAGGTACTTTTCCTTAAACTCTGCTCGTTATTCCCATTGTCCCACCAAAAACCTGAAAAATACTCATCATTCTCATTGTCATCGTTAAATAACACCTTTAACCTATTCACATTACCCGACAATCCACTTTTACGCTCTTTCTTCGGTATCTCTTCCACCAACACTAACTCTTTCCCCTTTAACCATAAATCATCCACTATATCCCCATTCTCATTCAAGTCATCCTCATTCACCAAAAACTTATACACAGGATGGATCTTTAAATAACCAGGAGGTTCTCTCCACGGTCTCAACTGTACCTGATGGGCCCGAAACTCATTCGTACCACCATCGTTCTCACCCTCCAACAAATAACTAACCCCATTAGACATAACCCTTTTTACAATATACGGCCCTTCAAACTTTTCTCTCATCTTATTCACGTTCAACCGACCTTTCTCAATTACTTCCTTCAAAACCTTATCCCCTACCTTAAAACTGGCAAACTTTAAACTACCTTTTCTCCAAACGTCCCTATCACCTTCAGGTAACCCAAGCCTGGGTTTTACAAACTTCTCAAAATTCAATACATACATACAAGGAGACATACCAGTTGCTCTATGCAGTCATATTATAAGCCCATAACACTCTTCCTAACCAATAATCCCAATCATTCTCTCTTTCACTCATCATTCGTAACATCTCACTCAATGTTCGAATCGTCCTCTCTGCTAACCCATTCGAACTCGGCATATATGGCGTCGTTCTCACATGTTCAATGCCCCAATCACTCAACATTTGCTCAAACGCCTGCCCTACAAACTCCGGTCCATTATCACTCAACATTCGCTTCGGTTTACATACACACATCGGCAACAAAACTTCCCTTACCACCCTAGCCACATTCGCACTAGTCTTATTCTTCACTGGCACAGCATACGTAAATTTACTTTTGTGATCCACCATCACCACCATTCCTACATACCCACTTGCAGTCACTGGCAACGAAACACAATCAATCACTACTAACTCAAAAGGTTCATTCACATCCATTCGTAACACAGGGGGTTTCACATACATTCTCTGATACTTCCCTTCTGACATTCCTCACAAGTAGTAGCAACATCATTCACTATTTTCCTTAACCAAGGATTAAACACTCTCTCTTTCATACATTCCCACAATTTAAACTTCCCCATGTGGCCATACAGTGGATCACTAACGCCATCCCTACCGTTCCAATCACAGAAAACACAGGTACATACAAATCATCCTCCCTTACTTTCCGAATATAATACACCACATTAGTACACACAACAAACCTTTTCGCAAATACCCTAAAATCTTCTATCAACTGGTCCCACCTGCACACTTCTTTACCCAACAAAATACATTTTCTCAACTCACAGACCATAGGACATTCCTCTTGCATTACCTCGATATCTTTCATGCTTAACAGTTCTTCATCCCCTACACCAACTCTCACCATGCCAACAAAATCCACAACACACACATTCTCCTTCTGCATTCTAACAATCTCACGACTTCCCTTCAGCAACCTTTCATTCCCTACATCTACGGACAACCCATTCATTCTTAAAAAGTCAATCCCAAACAAAAAACAATAAGGCATTCTCTCTTCATCAAGCACTACAAACCTATGTTCAACTTCCCCTAGCGTTCCTCTACCTTTAACAAAACCTCTTCAAAAGCGACAAAATCACCTGACCCAATCCCTTTGATCTTCACATTCATACTCCTCCTCTCTATCTGCCATGTTACTTGCTCAATCTCTCGTACCACAGACGCATTCACTAAAGAAATCTGAGCCCCAGTATCAATCAGTCCACAAAATACTCTCCCATTCACCTGCACTTTCACCTCCATTCTTCCACTTATCCCATGCTCGCAATACACAATCTCTTCGATTTCCCCTGGACAAATCATTTTCACATTCTCATCACCCTCTACCAGACACTCCTCCAACTCCGATTCCAATACTTCCTATCGTAACTCTTTTTCTCGATTACCCAATTGTAATGTACGCCACTTAAACACTGTAAATGAAGCTCACCCACTTTTGCACCACTTACACCCTCACTCCTATACAAAACTGGTCTCTCTCCACCATAATGCACACATACAACTATCTTAAACAACTTACTCACAACAATCAATACCTCTTGCACCGGAAGCACACCTACGTTACACATAGCCTTTAGCTCCTTCATAAAATATTTCACCTTCCTAATCCCTATCTGCTCAGGTTTCTTACACACCTCAGTCATAACTTCCCTTCGCAATTCTTCCATACTCTCAGGCACTCTCGAGACCAACCTATCCCTAGCTAAATCCTGTAACCCATACAACACACTTTCGAACATAGAATCACCCCCACCCTGACTTTCTTTTCCCTTCATCAATCCCTTAGGCAAATATTCCGGGTCTATCACTACCTTTTCACTCATACTCTCACTCCCAGGCATTCTCGACATCAAATCAGCAATCTCATTCCTTTCACCCGGCACATACTCAACCACATAGTCAAAATCACTCAAATCTTCCAAAGTTCTTGCAAGCCGACTATCAACTATCCTCATTCTCTGCAAATACACCAAGGGTTGGTGATCCGTTCGCACAACTTAATTCCATACAAAAACGGACGCAACGATTTCAAACAAAACCTCAAAGCAGCCAACTCTCTTTCAATCGTAGAATACTTTCGCTCTGTCATACTAAACGCTTTCGAAACATACGCAATCACTCGTTTTCTTTCAATCCCATCAATCACCTGTTCTTGCATCAAACAACCCCCCATACAATACCCACTTGCATCCGTATAAACTTCCAAAGGTTTCGCATTCTCACTATAATCCGGATAAGCCAGCTCTACATCCTTCGCGACTTCAGCTTTCAACTTTTCAAACGCTTCATTCATTCTATCATTCCACTTCACAATCGTACTCTTCTTTTTCCCAGTCCATTCAGTCAAAGGTTTCATCACTCCCGAACAATCTTTCATAAACTTCCTTCT
>JABUQX010141817.1:0-2500 GCA_015478945.1 Trachelipus rathkii
ATTTATCTTCTTGCAAAATAGATTTTATTTTACGCTTCGCATCTTCGCCACTTCTTATAACAGCTCGCCAAACACCTGACTGTGATGGTGTTGGAACACTGATTCCATCTTCGGCTAGACTGGAGCAACAGCTTTATTACTTGAAAGAGATTTTTGTCACCAACTTAGCTGCATGTGATGCTAAACGTTTGACACGTTTTCCTTTGTCATAAGTCATTTAATAAATAATAATTTAAATAATCATTAATAAATAATCATGAGCGATTTTATAAGGATCTACTTTTTTATTTGCTACAGGATACAGCACCGTACATACAGATCTCGTGACACACACTGATACTGAAACGGGTTGGTGCGGGAAGTTTTTTTATGGCCACCTGCAATAATAATGTTTTAGTAATCAGATCACAAAAGTTCATCATTTGCGACAACAGGAGATTCAAAATTTTGCAAAATTTTTTAGTCATAACTCTAATATATATATATATATATATATATATATATATATAAATATATATGTATATCTATACTACTCTGCTCTTATATATATATATTATATATATATACTATATATATATATATATATATATATATACTATATAATATATATATCTTCTATACTGCTATATTATATATATATATATATATATATATATATATATATATATATATATATATTTTATATATATCAGAGGTGGGCACCCGCAACTTTTTTTTAGTCCGCAATTCGCAATTCCGCTATTTTTGTGGGGCATTCCGCAGTTCGCAATTCCGCAACTTTTTCCTGCTTCGCCAGTCCGCTATCGCAATTCCGCAATTTCGCAACTTTTTCTTTTTCGCCAGTCCGCTATCGAAATTCCGCAATTCCGCAACTTTTTTTGCTTCGCCAGTCAGCTATCGCAAATTAGCTAATTCTATCGCTAATAATTATTTTTCACTACTGAAGTCTACCACAGTCCGCTAACTCTTTATTGGCGGTTAAAAACATAATTTCCGATAAAATTACCTTACAATTTATATATTTATTTAATTTTTATATTTTAATGTTATTTTTATATATAACAATTAACAGAAAGCATAGCAATGACGCTTATATATATATATATATATATATATATATATATATATATATATATATATATATATATATATATATATATATATATATATATTTTTCTTTCTTTCTTTCTTTATCTATCTTTATGTGTTAGGAAAATATATATAACAATAACCCAATATAAATATATATATATATATATATATATATATATATATATATATATATATATATATATATATATAACATATAACATATATATATATATATATATATATATATATATATATATATATATATATATAATAACAATAACTTATATATATCGTCAACAATAATAACCAGGACTGGGGTGGGTGCGTACATGCACCGGAAAGAAGAAGAAGTAGTGAAGGAACATGACAGGAAGAAGAGGTCCAGCCTTACCTCCCTTTAGTGAGAACTCGTCGCAGTCAGAAAATCCACCCTAGAGCATCACGGAACCGCGACATCATCTCGTCAATGTGGGGTTCATCCTTTGGCCCAGGTGGGCCACAACCTTACCCCCTTACAAAACCCGTCATTCACTCCTATTATGCACCTTTCTTTTCGCCTCTGACAAACTTACATTTCTCTCCTCCAGACATTCCTTTACGGACTCAGTCAACTTTTTGTTCGGTCTCCCATTTGCAGCTTACACACACACACACACACACACACACACACACACACACACACACACACACCACTATACATCCTCTTAACCGACATCATCCATCCTTTCCACATGACAAAACCATCTCAACATTACTTTGTTTTATTCTCTCATTTATTCCTTTCTTCACACCACACAACTCTCTAATACGTTCATTACCTCATTTTTATCAATTCTTCTCGAACCCTTTTGCCCTTAAGATTGTCCATCAACATATTTTACTTCAGATCACTACCTCTTATTCCAGATGCATAATCCCCAACGATTTAAGTGCACCAGCCACCTTCCTGCCTTTCAAGCTTTCCTACACACTCTGCATCATCTGTTCCCTTATCATCCAACATATATCCTAAATATTTAAAATCTTGAACACTTGTTTCCAGTTGCTCACCCTCTAACAACTTCCCACCGAGGACTGTCCTCACTCACAACCATAACCTCCCTCTTATCTACCACTAGCATCGCCTTACTCGCATCCAACCAAATCTCTACCAATCAGTCTCAAACTCTCTTCCAGATTCACCACACAAGGACAAATAAATCATCCATGTAATGGGTAGGGCACCTTCCATACTTTCCATTCTCTATCATTCTAACACCATCTCCTGCCACCCAAACACTAATTCTTTCATAACCCAATCCATATGCAAATTAAATAACCAAGGAGACATAACATCCCTGCCTCACTCCGCTATTAATATTAAACCAATCCTTTATTCTTGTACACGCTTTCACTATCGTCATACATA